>JBBMOL010001663.1:0-34585 GCA_037954665.1 Laguncularia racemosa | reverse complement strand
TTTATGCAACCTGCAGTGTAAAATTTTGGGAATCGAGCAACACTGACAGTATATTCACCGCATTCATAACAAAAAGATGAACACTAGCCTGGTACATTTGCGAAAATGTTAGAATACAATCATGAAAAACTTTTAAAATATTCAACATTCTACTGCATATATCCCAATTGCTAGGGTGCAGTGGAATGTCTAGGACATCCATGGTAGCGAAAGAACATAATGCATCTTTATAAGTAACTGTACTTTTTAAAAGTCGATAGGTGGAATTCCACTTATACTTAACATCTTTTCTAAATTTTTTAGGTCGCATTTCATTTTTAATAGAAAATCTCTGCCATAATCTTATTTACGAAATGATGGTCAATTTAAAATCATACTAATTATCTTATTTGGGACATTTTAAAATCTAAAAATTTCATACCATCCTCAATGTAAAGATTTAAAATGTGGTAGGCACATCGAATATGGAAAAATGTCTCACCTAATATGGGTTAACATAAAGTTTGAAGTTCATCAATGGATATTGTGTTGGCAACTGTGTTGTCAAAACCAATTAATTTTTTTTTATCAAACCGTATCCACCTAAAATAATACTTATAATACGAAAAATATTTTACGCCGTATAGCGATCATTAAAAACTCTTAGAGCTATTAGTCTTTTTTGTACCTATCACGCATCGTTTATCTAGTGATATGTAACTCCTATGTATGAATCTTTTTTCCATGAATCGGTCAATATATCTGTGCAAATGGAAACATGCGTCTCAAGAGAATTGAAAAGAGCAACTAATTTACACTTACCGTTATGATATAACTTAATAGTGGTTTTTTGTATAGTTTTTGGATCGTAAGTCTGTGAGTTTGGATTTAGTATTTCTCACTCGTACTCTAACCAGTGCGGGGAAGCTGCGTGATTCCATGACGGGTTACACTTTGCTAAGTATTCTATAAGTAAAACTTGTTGTCTATTAGTAGAATAATGAAATAAGCCTCCTTTTTTAGATTCTATTGATTGCAAAATTTGTTGCTGTGATTTATCTATACCAAACTCCATAGAGTGCTTCGCTTGCATGTGCTTGTTAAGGGTATCATATCCCTCTCCTTTTTTTCCACGCATAACTTGATTGGAAATAGTTGCAATAAGTATGGCTGTTATCATCTTCCCTTGTAATTTAATAAAAATGTTTAGTAAAATTTTTTGATTTAAATGGTGTTGGTAACTT
The DNA here is from genome assembly GCA_037954665.1 of Laguncularia racemosa. Taxonomy (NCBI): domain Eukaryota; kingdom Viridiplantae; phylum Streptophyta; class Magnoliopsida; order Myrtales; family Combretaceae; genus Laguncularia; species Laguncularia racemosa. The sequence goes on along the minus strand of JBBMOL010001663.1, from coordinate 33,362 downwards.
ATCCGTAGAGTCGAATGGGCCACGTAAGTGCCGTGGAATTTCTAAATCTAGCACTTCTTACACACCGTCTGATACGATTCCAAGAGCAAAAATACGAGCACCAAAAAAAAGAAGACTAGGCGTCGGGAGGACCCAAGGCGAGTCCGGCCAGCCTTAAGGCCGGCCTTGTTAAAGGCCGTCCGAGTTCTTCAAGTCGCGGCCTTGGAGCCGGCCAAAAGGAAGGCCTCCGGGCTTTTAGTGTCGCCTAAGTGAAGGCCACCGGCCTTAAATGTTTCGCACCAATTTTTTAGGATGTTATAAATAGGGACCTTAGGGTTTTTCGTGGAGGAATATCATTTTGGTTAAAAATACAGAACACTTGAGTTGTGAATCCTCTTTGGATATCTTTGAATATTGGGGTTTAAAATTCTTTTCTCTTTTTTCTTGTTGTTTTATCAAATTCTTGGTTCTATAAAATTTGTGGCGAGCACTTATTGAATTCGTGGAATTCTTTAACCATAGTGATTGATTTTGTAGAACATGGGCTCTATCATTCTATTTTGATTGCAAAATAGATTAATTTTATCAATCTTAAAGCACTATAGATTGAAAATTTTTTATCCATATCTTGATTTTATTCGATAGTTCCAAAATCCAGAAAAACATAAAAAAAATTGAGTTATTTGATTGTTGTTTGCCCGATTTGGTTTGTGTGGAAGGAATTCATATCCAAAATCCGTGTCATTTGGTATCAGAGCGAAGGTTGGATTCGTAAGGATTCAGAGCGAAGGATTCGATCAGATCGAGGGTTAAATTTGGTAAGGCTGTTGATTCTAAATTAAATTGTAGTTTTAATTCAATACGCTTTGATTGGGAAATTGGAAATTTTATTTTGTGAATTGTATTGCTGAAAATTTGGGTGATTGGCTGTTTTTGTGAATTGGGGGTTTTGTGAATATTTTTGTTGAATTCAGTTGTTGGGTGTTGAATTGCTGTGAAATTGGTGTTTGGCCTGTTTTTGGGAATTAAGTTGTTAGTGAATTTCTATTGCTGACTATTGAAGGTTAAGATGTCATCGAAAGGAAGTTTCAAAACAACAACAATAGGAATGACTGATAATGGGGGTGGGGTTGTGACTAGGGCGAGTTCAATCAAATCCAAGAAAATCTTAGTTTGTTTATGGAGAAATTGGAGTTTAGGGATAGAAAAAAGCCATAGTGGTGCAAAAATTAGGAGGAGACACTCTAGAAAGTGAATCTGATGCTATAGTGGAAGGAATAGGAGAGAAAACAATGTTGACAGCGTAAGGGGATTGAAAGCACAAGCTGAAAATTCCACCTTTCACTGGTAGTAGTAAACCAGAGGAATTTCTAGACTAGGGCCACGATTTTGAGAAGGGTTTGACTGTTATGAGTGGGATGAGCGCATGAAGTAAGATGGCGTCTTTAGCATTCTCTAAATATGCTAGTTTGTGGTGGGACAAATTACAAGCTAAGAGACGTAGGGCTGGTGAGGAGAAAGTGCGTTCATGGGCCTTGATGAAAAGGTTGATGGGACGCAGATTTGTCCCAGACTACTAAAACAGGAGATGCGATGGAGTTGCAATCCTTGAGGCAGGGTAAGAAGTGTATAAAAGAGTATGTGAAGGAGTTTGAGACATAGGGGCAAGATGTGTTTATCAGGGAAAAAATCAGATAAAACCATAGCTCGTTTCATAAATGGGTTGAAGATGGATATGCCAGTGTAGTGGAACTCTAGCATTATCAGACTCTTGAGGATGTGATTAAATTAGCCAGTCGGGTAAAGCGGCATCAACGCAGGCGGGATCAGAGATGGCGGGATCAGAAATCATATCAACACCATAAATCAGATGATGGTGAGAGAGAGAAGGAAAGGAAGGAAAAGGGAAAATCAATCGTTAGTGAGGTTGTTTGACCAAAACAACAACAAGAGGAGCAATGATATCAAATGTTTCAAGTGTTTAGGACTTGGCCATATGCTTCTCAATGTCCTAATAAAAGGGTTATGGTCATCAAGGGGAAAAGTTAAGAGTGAGGAAGAAAACAGAAGAGTACTGGGGCAGAAGAGGAAGATGAAGACATTAAGCGAGTCCAGTATAGGGAGAATTTTCTAATGGTTCTGTAAGATGAAACTGTTCCTAATCGAAGGGCCAATTTATTCTATATCCAGGGCATGGGCAGGGAAAGACGTTTTGGATTGTGGTAGACACAGGTAGTTGCACTAAGTTGCTTCAGCAAACTGGGTTACAAATTTGGGGGTTTGCAGGTGGAGCAGCATCCAAGACCTTATGCACTCATTGGTTGAGTCCACAGGGAGCTGTTCATGTACAAAAAACAGGTTCGTGTTCCATTGCTTATTGGTGATTATACTGACGAAATTGTTTATGATGTACTCCCATGGAAGTACACATTTGATCCTTAGAAGACCTTGGCAGTATGACCTCAAACCCAAAGTATGATGGATATACCAATGATTATACCATTCAGCAACAGAACAAGACATACAAGCTTCTTCCTATGATTTCCAACTGGAAGTACAACACACAAGACTGATTTGCCTTAAAAACCCCAAAGGAAAAGAGTCTGTTTATGTGGCCTAGCAGGATAGACGATACAGATTCGAGGTCGAATCATTTTCAACATGGAGAGAATGATACATTCCAAGAGCAAAAAAAGAGCACCAAAAAAAGAGGACATAGGCATCGGGAGGACCCAAGCGAAGTCCGGCCAGCCTTAAGCCGGCCTTGAGTAAAGGCCGGCCGAGTTCACTTCAAGGTCGCCAGCCTTGGAGCCGGCCTAAATGAAGGCCGCCGGCTTTTAGTGCCGGCTTAAGAGAAGGCCGCTGCTTTGGTGCGGCCAAAAGTGAAGGCCGCTGGCCTTTGGCCGGCCTTGAATGTTTTCGCACCAATTTTTTAGGATGTTAATTAAATAGGGACCTTAAGGTTTTTCGTGGAGGATTATCATTTGGTTAAAAACACAAAGACACTTGAGTGTTGTGAATCCTCTTTGGATATCTTTGAATATTGGGGATTGAATTCTTTCTCTTTATTCTTGTTGTTTTATCAAATTCTTGGTTCAAATAGAATTTGTGGTGAGCATCGTTATTGAATTCTTGGAATTCTTTAACCATAGTGTTTGATTTGTAGAACGGGGGCTCTATCGTTTCTATATTTTGATTGTGAAACAGTTTAATTTTATCAATCTTGACATCTATAGATTGACAATTTTATCTATATCTTGATTTTATTCGATATTTTCCAAAATCCAAAAAAAACCTAAAAAAAAATTCGAGTTATTTGATTTTTGGGTTTGACGAATTTGTTGGTGTGAAGGAATTCGTATCCGAATCTGCGTCACCGTCTTACCCTTTTTTCCTTCCGCCTCCTCCTTACTGCCTTATGGCGCGGTTTGCTTTGTCCATTAAAAAGCCTTTTAGAAAGCTGGGATTGGTATCATCAAGTTCTTCTAGGCGTTTGTTGGTAAAGTCATGGATATCGTAATCATCTACTTTAAAATTTTGTTAAGATGCCTCTTGCACAGTTTGCCCTTTTTCCCTTTTATCAAAACGATCCCTCTTAAAAGAATATAAACCCCAAAAAAAACTTGTCATTTTTTAATATTAGGATAATTATAAAATACTAATGTGGCAGATAAGGGACATAATAGAAATTATTCACAAGATGTTGACATTGTAGAAGATATGAGCATAGCAATAGAATATGAGAGTATAGAAAATTGAAGATGAGAGCAAAAGACAAAAGTGATTTACAAATTTTTGTGTGGATAATTCCGCTCTTCAAACTGTACTATCAATTTATATAAAAATTCAACAACACCTTAATTCTTCTACTCTTTTGCAACATTTAAATTTTGAAAATTTGAACACTTACACACTGCACCTACACCAACAACTTAAACTTATTCCTCACTGCCTGTAATCTTATAAATTCTACGCGAATATTTTTTGAAAATGCACTTCATGCTTTCAAAATGTTAGAGTGCAAATTTGACTGTTTTTATCTTGCATCATCTTCCACGTTTTCTCTCCAGTTGTTTTCTCTTTTTCTTTGTTTTCTTCCCAAAGGGTTGAAGAGTTGCTACCTTTAAATTAAAATATTTTCTTCACTCTATTCCTATTTCCTTTAACATTTTTTCTTTTCTTTATTTGCTGACAACGTGTGTCAGCCTTCAATTTGAATTTTTTTCCTTTCTTTTCTTTCTCCTTATGTTTCTTCTTTGCTGTCAACTTTATTTTTTTTATTTATTTTACTTATACACGGGCCCAAACCCCGGTTAAAAATGGACCTTAAGTCGGCAAGTTGATGGCCGATTTGGGGTTCATCGTTCGCCAGGTTGCATTAAAAATGCCGATCCAGTGGTTTCTACCCATCGAGCCAATTCCACTAAAGGGTCAGTTCGAGGGCCCGAATTGACTAAGGGCCCACTCACAAGCCAAAACTAGCCCTCTCCTATGTCTAATATAGATTGTCAAACTCCAAACTTTTAAAAATTTGCTCTATGATAGAATCTTAGTAAAGCCGCAAATAGAGGGTTTTAGATACGATAATTTTTTTTTGAAAAAAAAAAAAAAAGAAAATTTTTCTAATTTATAAATGAGCTTTAAAACTTAACGTAATCCTTTATTAATAATGATGAAATATGTCTATACTTTTTTTAGGAAGATTTACAAACCATATTTTTCCATGGAGGATATTTTGGCAAGTTAAATATGGAAATAACCAAATTTTATTTTGAATGCATTCATTCAAATACACAAAATTTTAAATTTTTTTTTCCACATTAAACTACCTAAAAAAAAAAAAGGGCCCAAAGTTCATTAGGGTTTTTGTATCACACGTGCCATATACCGACATACAACAAGACATAACCTTTAATATCAAATATCATATCCATATAAATTTTATTGTTCATATCTAGAACTTTTAAGTATTTGGTCCACTATAAAATGATTGTTACCAAAAGCCATACCTTCCCTTAAGGAAAGGCCAAAAGTTAAAGCAAAATTTCTAACGGTCATAAGAAAAAGGTAGGACTTTTCATATTTCGTTTATTATTTTAATTAAAACGATTTGGTCTTTAATTATATAATTAAATTTCAATATTAATCACCTTAATATGTAAATTAATAATAAAATTAAACGTTGAATCGATTCTATAAAAATATATAAAATCAAAAAAATTTTCAAAAAAATGATTTTTTTTTTTGGGGGCAGAGAGTGGAGGTTGTGTGGGGCCGTAGGGTGCAAGAAACAAAAAAAATTAAGAAGAAAACATACCTAATATACAATCGATCACAAGTTTGAAAAATCCTTTATTAAAAAATGGAAATATGCCAGAAAACAAATTCTATCCCTCATCCTAGTCACATAATATGAAGGACATGGCTTTTTCCCCTGAGAGGTATACTTTGTGAGTTATTGCATTTGGCATTTTCTTGGTGGGGAAAAAAACAAAAACAATAAAATTCTATAAAAAATAATTCATCAATGCCATAGGATTATGTTATTCTTACGTGAAATTCTATTCACTTCTTTTCTTTTCTTTTTTTTTTTTAGAATTTCAAGCAAATTTCATTTCTGGTTTTGCATGCAAAAAGAAAAAAAAAAAAAAAGAAGAGAAAAATTAGTACTTATATTAATCTAAATGAGTATTAGATAATCTAAATTCATCTCTCTTGCTCTCTTTTTATCCTCCACCCACCCTCCACAAAAAAAAATGAAAAAAATGTATAATAATTAATACTTACAAAAGCTAAGATCTTTATCATCAGCTAGCATAGTTGTCAAAATAGTGATTTTACGTAGAATTGAATAGTATAAAATTGGTAAAATCATATAAAAACGGTAGAATCGGTAAACTTTTAGAATCGTATATTTTTAAAATCAAAATTATATCAAAAGTTTTTACCTAAATAATTTTTCTTCCAATTTTGATTATGAAAACTTAATAAAATTGCAAACTCATATAAAACGTACAATTGACTTGTGGTTTTAACAACCATGCAAACTAGTGTAACATGAGTATTAGTTAGTGGGGGTCGTGTGGGCCCTGGGGGTGCAAGAAAACAAAATAAAATTAAGAAAAAGCATACCTAATATACAATCAATCACAAATTTGTAATATCCTTTATTAACAAATGGGGAAAATGCCACAAAAAAAAATTCTATCCCCCACCCATCACATAATATGAAGGACATCGCTTTTTCCATGAGAGGTGTACTTTGTGAGTTATTGCATTTGGCATTTATCTTGGTGGGAAACAACAAAAACAATAAAATTCTATTAAAAAATGATTCATTAGATGCCACAGGATTATTGTGATTCTTATCATGAAATTTTTATTCACTTCTTTTCTTTTCTTTTTTTTTTGAATTTCAAGCAATTACATACTGGTTTTGCATGCAATAAAAAAAGAGAGAGAGAGGAGAGAAAAATTAGCACTTATATTTTTTAAAACTAAATGAGTATTAGATATCTAAATTCATCTCTCTTGCTCTCTTTTTTATCCTCCACCCACCCCCCACAAAAAAAAAAAACGAAAAAAATGTAAAATAATTAATACTTACAAAAGCTAAGATCCTTATCATCAGCTAGCATAGTTGTCAAAATCGTGAATTTACCTAGAATTGAATAGTATAAAATTAGTAAAATCGTATAAAATCATATTTTAAAATTGGGAGAATCAGTAACTTGTAGAATCATATATCTAAACTCATAATTTTTATCAAAAGTTTTATACCTAAATGATTTTTCCTCCATTTTGATTAAGAAAAACTTAATAAAATTGCAAACTTATAGAATCGTCAATTGACTTGTGATTTTAACAACCATGCTAGCTAGTGTAACATGATATTAGCTAGTGGGGGTTGTTGTAGGCCCTGGGGGTGCAAGAAAACAAAATAAAATTAAGAAAAAACATACCTAATATACAATCAATCACAAGTTTGTAATATCCTTTATTAACAAATGGAAATATGCCACAAAACAAATTCTATCCCTCATCCCAATCACATAATATGAAAGGGGATCGCTTTTTCATGAGAGGTGTACTTTGTGAGTTATTGCATTTGGCATTTATCTTGGGGGAAACAACAAAAACAAAAAATTCTATTAAAAAATTTATTCATTAGATGCCACAGGGTTATTGTGATTCTTATCATGAATTTCTATTCACTTCTTTTCTTTTTCTTTTTTTTTTAGAATTTCAAGCAATTACATACTGGTTTTTTCATGCAATAAGAAAAAAAAAAAAGAAGAAAAAAATTAGCACTTATATATAAGCTAAATGAGTATTAATATCTAAATTCATCTCTCTTTTCTTTTTTATCGTCCACCCCCCCCCCCATAAAAAAAAAATGTACAATAAATTTAAAACTTACAAAAGCTAAATCCTTATCATTAGTTTGCATGGTTGTCAAAAATCGCGATTTTATCTGGAATTGAATAGTATAAAATCAATAGAATCGTATAAAAAACAGTAATTTATGAATCGTAATCTAAACTCATAATTAATATCAAAATTTTATCCTAAAGTTTTTTTCCATTTTGATTTATGAAAAACTTAATAAAATTACAAACTTATAAATCGTACAATTAACTTGTGATTTTAACAACCATGCTAGCTAGTGTAACCTGAGTTATTTTCATGTAAATTTTTAAAAAGATTTGATTTCTCCAAGTGGAAATTTGGGGGGTTGAGCTTGCCAAAGGTTAGGGTGTACCAATACCAGTTTCCATCAAATGGTGGTCTCAATTTTTTCTACAAGACAACTTTAAAAACTTTGGGCCCATTAGCCATTCTCACTCCATGGATAAGATTGAAAGACTGGTAGATAATGGAAACTTTTTACCAGCTACTAATGAGTCAAATTGATAGGTTGATTAATAATATATAAAATATTAATAAATTTAATTTATAAATATATAATTAATAGTTTATTATTATTATTACTATATATTTAAAAATAATTAATATTTGTTTATTATTTATTGAAATATGTGATAATGTTTTAACTGCTAATTTTCATCATATTAACCTTTTGAGGCATTTTAATGGTCAAAATAAAGAATGGATGATTTTTTTTTTCCAAGTTTGTAATTCTTCGTGATGAAAAAATATTACAAGTTTTCTTCATTTCCTTAACAAATATCCGATGCACTCATTAACATACCCATATTGCTACTTCAACAATCAAGAGCCTATACCAACATATGACCCAAACCAATAGGAGGAATTACTCATACTACCCCATTAAAACAAAGAGAGAACCTATCTTTTTTTTTAAATTCAAACATATTTTCTAAGTTCAAACGCTTGGAATAATAAATAGTTTTCTTTATTTTTAGGTTTAGTAATACAATAATAAACTAACCCACATTTAAATCACCATCAATATGGTCGTGAGGGTTTTGAAAGAAGGAAAATTCCTAAAATCTTCACGTGGTAGTTTAAGAAACTCACAAAGATATTAAGAGAATTATATTGTGTGTATTGAAACTGTATAAGTATTCCCATTATTTCCTAGCTTAACTTCCACCTATATGCCACATCTCTCTTAATTTGGAGGATTGGAGAATCGAATTAGATGAATTTGATTGAGAAACTACTATTCATGCTATTGATTTATAAAAATTTTGATAATTGTCATAATTCAATTAGTATGAATATTATAGTAAGAAGTGGATGCAGTTGATTTGGTTCATTTAATTTTTCAAATCAAACCCAACCATAAATGTGATGCATTATGTGTTTAAGAAGAAAGATTGCAATGCTCCATATAAATAGAAGACCAACATTGATTGTAAGAAATATTAAGTAGTGGTATATAAGAAGAAGTAATAAATAAAATGTCAACATTAGTTTAAAACTTTTAGATCAAATGATTGAAAATGGTCAATTAGATTTTATTGGCTTGATTAATATCTAATTTTATCATAAGGCATTACAAATGGTATTAAAACCAATTCCGTACCAATAAGTATCTGATTTAGGGATGACTAAAAAATGGGAAGATCTGGGTCAATTTTAAAGTCTCACAATGAAGATGTCACGTATGCTTAAGTGTGGGGAGAGATTATTACCCATGTATTTAAAGAGGGAGATTGTGATACTCATGTGAATGAAAGTCTTATGTATATTGTTGGAGATATTGAATAGTGATATATAAGACTGAATAGTGAAGTAACATGTCTATATTAGTTAGAAATATTTGGAGCAAGTGGTTAAAATTAAAAAAAAAAAAAAAAAGGGCCCATCAAAGTTTAGTGTCTTAGTTATCAATTACTTCTACTTTAAGGCATTACAAAAAAAAATGTAGTTTGATTTTTTTTTTATCCCTTTGAACCAAATAGTAGGTTCGATTTATGAACTTTTCTAAACCATAAAACTTTGATTTGGCTCGGTTTGGTTCATAAATTAAAACCACATTTTATTATTTAACAAAGTATATTTGCTTAACAAATAATTTTATATAAAAATATTAAATTCAATTAATAATAACATATTTTGGCCAAAACAAATTTAATAATAACATTATATTCATACCATATAAGGAGGTGATGAAGTCAATATTTAAATAACTAAAAAAATTTTAAATGTGTATTAATAACTAATTTTATACCTAAAAATTAGTATATAATGTAAATTTTGAGTTAGCTTATATACATATTTGTTAATTATGATTATAAAATTTAAATATATATGCATTTCTATAATGCAAACTAAAAACTTTTATAGGGTTATGTGGTAAAGAATATTTTTAGTTAACTGTAAAATATTGTTTTTTTTTTTCAAAACGTTTTGGTTCATTTTGTTCCTTCCAAACCAACCATAAATTTTTGTTTTTGTTCAAATTGAGAATTTTCCAAACTAAATTGCAAAAAAAAAAAAAAAGAAAGAAAGGAAAAGAAAACATATTTTTTTGTTTGGTTTGATTCAATTTGATCGATTTTTTGTACTTATCTTAACTGTAGTCATGCTGGATGGATCAATTGACTCTCACTTTGAAATATACTGAAAATAGATGTTTACCTAAATCTCATCACTTTATTCCACCATGGATTGTGACTCCTCAACCATAATTGGCCATGTATCTTTTAAGGGATGGTATTGGAATAATTCACCAATTAATGACTTAAAAATAAGTCTCAAATCTAAATTGTTAAATAATTCATAAATTAATTTCTCATCTTCAGATCTATTTTTTATTATTATTTTTCTAATCTCGACTATTGGATCTTTTCAAGTCCTAAATGGCAACTTATTCAACAATTTCTTCTCCTTTAAAAGTCCTCTAAAATATGTTTAATCCTATTTTAATCCAACCTAAACATAATATGTCCAATTGAATGGAGAGAAAAGCTTTATTTCTTTATGCTAGATGTACCTCTAGCTAGGGGTTGATGTGTCGAGTTTAATTTTTAAAATTTCATTATGTTCCTAATCCAATTCATATTAGATCATATACTCGCCCAATATAAATCCTCAACTTAAACTCGAAATCTTAGTATTTATTTGGAGTTGCCACCCAACTAAAGTTGAGAAAAATTATTGAATTAGAACTAATTGAGTGGATTAATTCTAATTTAGACAACTAGTCGACGGAATCTCCTCTTTCTATTTTTATAAATGAAAAAGAAGAAAGAAAACTAGAGATTCTTAACTCGAGGGCTATCCTATTTAAACTTTAAAGTTACCACCTTATCTTTCTGAAATTTGAATTATGTTATGATACCCTTTTTTTCATAAAAAAAAGAAGATATTAAAAAAATTTCACTAATAATGATTTAGAAAATTATTTTTTATTCTTTTTAGAGTTGCCCAATAAGGGTGCCTATGTACCCACTAATTCGAGATCAAACAAGCCGTAGTTTACTTTTTATAAATTTTAGTGGATTGATTCATTTTAATTATGAAAATATGTCAGGTTTATGTTTATTATCAATTTAAAGATTTCTAAAAAATTATGAGCCTAAACTTTAATATTTTCTTTTCTAAAAAACAAACTTTTTATTTAAGAAAAATCAATTTGAAAAAGAATTTCTTAAGCGATAGAAAATAAGATAAAATTCATTATTATTTATTATTTTATTTTTATTTTTTATTCATATTATTCATCTAACTTCTATTAATTTCTCATTATTATTATTATTATTTATTTTATATTATTTTATTATATGTTTTATTTTATTATATATTTTATTACTATAATAAACATATTTATTTAATTATTAAAAACTCTAAATCTAATTATAAACTACAAAAAAATTATTTTTTTGCATATATATATTTTTTCATTTTTTTATTATTTATTCTAATAATAATAAATAAATAAATTAATTAGTTGACATGGATATGGATCACGGTTCGTAGGTCGGGTCGAATCAGATTGGGTCAGATCGCGACAATCGGATCGGCGATCGAAGCTTCCTCGTCGGTAGCTTTTCGGTAGCTTTTGAAGGCAATTGATGGCTGCTTCTGGGCAATCCGAAGGTGGCAGTGGCTTCCTTCTAGAACCTCTCTAGGTAGTGGTTTAAAGAGTGGTTGTCGGTCGCGGTTTGGGAAAACTCTGGTGAAGCTTCGAACTCTTGTGTTTTCTCTCTTTTCTCTTTTTTCTGATCTGTGCCCTTACTTTCTCTCATCGTGCTCTATTTATAAGCTTAAAAAACCGAGCTAGATAAGCTCAAATTTCCCTCTGATAAGCCTAATTCAGATTTGCAGTTGAACCTACTTCCAATTTGCCTTTGATTCGTGTAAATTTTTTATTTTTATTAATATTTGTGTTAATTAGATTATGTTTATCTCATTTTTAGTTAAAAGATTTGTTGGATTTGTGCAAAAAATCGCATCAAAAATAATCAGATTTCCCCCCTCCCGCTGCTGGCGACAATCTCGGACGGAGGTTGAAGACGATCACGCACCTGGTGCGTGTGATCCCTTTATCCAATCATATTGCTGCCATGTGTCCCTGGGAAAAAAAAAAAACAAAACAAAATGCTCAAAACTCTTTTCCTGTGATTCGAACCTATGACCAGACCACGGGGGGCAAGATTGGACCAACCAGGCTAGCTCACTTTCTCGTTTTTTTTTTATTAATCACAATTTGTATATATGCATTGCAATTTTTATTATTTTTATATTTTTTTAAAAATTTATAAAAATTATTTAACTTTCTTTTATTATTATTTTTATCATCATATTCCAAAATTAGTATATTGTTACTATTTATTTTATTTTGTTACTTTTCCTTTATTTTTGAAAAATAGAATAAAATTTGAAAAAATGAAGGAATGGAAAATGAAACATTATTTGTGATTAAAGGGCAAAAATGGGGTGTTTACATGATGTAGTTTGGTTTTGTTTGATTTTTCCTTCGAACTAAACCAAACTATACAAATGCAGATTGGTTTTTTATCATTTTGAGCCTAATCATAAGTTTTGGTTTTGAAACTTTTCCAAACCATTAAATTTCAGCTTACTTTGGTTTGATTTATAGATTGAATTATATTTTATTTTATAAGAAAGTATATTTACTTAATATATAATCTTATATGAGCAGTAATAAAGAAATAGGACAATTTTCACTAGTAATTGGTCTAGGAAAGAGGGAAAGGACAATGAAAAGTCTACAACACTAAGCTATGTTTATGCACTAAGAAAAAAATATATCAAATCAATGGTAGGGTAGGAGGTTTTCGATTTCCCCGGTCCTAATGTTAACCTCAACAATCTCGGTTTTCAAAGGGCCAAGCTTCACATGGTTTAACAATTGGAAGGATGAGAACATGGTAATGAAAGAATTGACAGAGCTTTGGGATCAAACGAACGATTAAACAAGTTCTTGTGAACCACCGTACTACATAGTGAGATGGTGGGATTAAGCCATGTAGCATTGATAGTTGACAAATTGCTTTGCCGATAAGAAAGGAAGGAGATCTTCAAATTTGAAAATATGCGAACAACCACAAAAAATGTAAAGCCATGATTAAGATAGCTTGGGAGGAGACTCTAAGCACTCATCTTTGTCCATTAGGGTCTAAACTAAAGAGATGTAGATTAAAGTTGATAGAGTGAAGTCGAATGGAGTTTTAGAATAACATAATTAAGATACGACGAGTACAATAGGAGCGATCACATGTGCAGGGAAGGGTATAAACATGGATAGGGCAAAGGAGCATCAATTAATGGAGAGATTGGTTGAAGTATGGAAGAGGAAGAGTTGTACTGGCATCAAAGATCTAGGATAACTTAGTTGAAAGAGAGTGATAGGAACACCAAACTCTTCCACCAAACAACTCAAATGAGGAGGCAAAGAAATAAAAATCTTAAGATTAAAAGACAGCGAGGGAATTGGCTTAAGGATGAGGAGGAAATAATGAGAACCTTTGGGAGGTTTTACCACCACCTTTCTAGATCAAAAGAAAGGAGTAATTGGGGTGACAATCTAAATGCAATCCTAGTTTGGTCTCAGATGAAATGAATAAATCCTTAAGCAGCTCGATAATTGTTGAGGAACTAAAAGTGTGACATTCGAGCTGGGTGCTCTAAAGCACTAGGTCTAGATGGCTATATGAGGATATTTTATCAGCATTATTGGCACATTGTGGACAAATTCGTGATGGGGACTACCTAATCCTTCTTTAATATAGGTTAAACTACCCCCTCCCTCTTAATCTCACCGACATTATCCTCATCTCGAAAGTTGCTTTACCATAGGAAGTAAGTCATTTTCATCCAATAAGTCTTTGCAATTTTATCTTCAAAATCATATCTAGAGTCATAGTAAATCATTTAAAAACCATTCTTGCATGATTTAGTATTGAAACCTCAAAGTGTATTTGTGTCAAGCAGAGTCATTCATGATAACACACTTGTTGCTCATGAGGCATTCCACCTTTTACACATAAAGAAATCTAACACCAAAATGTTATGTGCCTTGAAACTTGACATGAATAAAGCATATGACTGAGTAGAATGGGACTTCGTCAAAGCTGTCTTAAAGAAACTAGGTTTTTGTGACAAGTAGACCAATTAGATCGTGGAATTTGTCACAATTGTATCCTATAGCATTAGAGTAAATGGGAAAATGGCTTCTCAATCACCTTTCTAAAGGTCTAATGCAGGGCGACTCGCTCTCACCTTATCTCTTTATCCTTATTGCGGATGTCCTTTCTTAGAGCATAGAGAGAGCGGTAGGAGATGTTTCCCTTAGGGGAATGAGCATTAGGCAATCCTACCTACCTTTATCACATCTTTTATTTGTTGACAATTCACTATTTTTTTGTGGAAGCAGATGTTTTGAATGTATAGGTTCTGAGTGACATTCTATAGGTTTATTGTACAGCATTAGGCCAAAAGATAAATTTCCAAAAGTTAAGCGTATATTTTAGTAAGAACGCTTCTTAAGAAAGTATAGGTGAGATTAGAGAGGCATTAAGAATCTCAATGACGCAAAACCCAGGTAAATACTTATTCTACCCACAATTTAGGGAAGGAGCAAGACGAAAGCTCTCAAATTTGTTAAGGACAAGATTAGAACAAAGTTGAAAAATTAGAAGAGAAGTATACTTTCCAATGTGGGTAGGGAGATCCTGATCAAATCCGTTGCCAATATGATTCCAAACTACTTAATGAGTTGCTTTAAATTCCCAGAAAAATGGTACAAAGAGGTTAATTCCTTGATTGCACAATATTGCTGGGGCCAAGTAAATGATGAGAGGAAAATTCATTAACTGAGCTAAGATAAATTTTCTCTTTCTAAGTTAAAAGGGGGACTAGGTTCAAGGACTTAAACAACATCAAAAGCTAAGATACTCATCATTAGTTAATGTAACATCAATATTACTTTCATCTAATGTTTAAACAGATTTGATTTTTCCTTTCATCTAGGTTGGTGGTACTTCCAAAAATTTCCAATGCATTTTAAGGAAGGAAAGGAAGAGGAAAATTTTTTAGTGCATTAAATGGAAACACTAACTAAAAATTGGTGATTGAGCTTGCCAAAGGTGGGGTGCATGAACTTCTGTCAATCACGGTCACAACTCACAATATTTTTATGAAACATCTTTACAAAACAGTGCCCATTAGCCATTCTCACTCCATGGATAGGTCGAACCAATAGATAATGGAGCCTATAAGTGTATGGCTTTCAATGAGAGTGTTATGTGCATGTAAATGCACTACACATGACTAAATGG
Source organism: Laguncularia racemosa (assembly GCA_037954665.1). Taxonomy (NCBI): domain Eukaryota; kingdom Viridiplantae; phylum Streptophyta; class Magnoliopsida; order Myrtales; family Combretaceae; genus Laguncularia; species Laguncularia racemosa. Next base: position 18,147 of record JBBMOL010001663.1, on the reverse strand, counting down.
GAGAAGCGATACATAAAAAGATATCAAGGGTGAATAGAATGGAAAGAAGGAATAGGTTAATTTCAATAAGCTTTAACGCTTGTGATAGATGGATTTCTTCACTAAATTATTAATTAATATTTTCGCAGGATAATCCGACGGAGTAACAACATTTTTCTAAAGAGTTTTCTCTCTTAAATAAGGATGACATGATTATTTATAGAGTTTAATTATAAATCTCATTTATCGGATGGTGATGATGATTAATGATTGTAGATTGTATGGATTCTCATATAGATTACCTATGAGCTTAGATCCATTGAAGGCTTTAATGTGCAAACTTTATTAAGAAAGATTGAAAATTTTTGGTATTCGTTTATTACATATCTAAGCACATGATGTATTAGTAAACAACGTAGCTTCTTTTTTTTTCTTTTTCTATTACCAATCAATGTTTAACCCCTATTTTGATCATATTAACCTTTTGAGACATTTTAATAATCCAAATAATAGAGGGGATGATGGAATCTCCCTTTTTTAATATTTCATATATTAGTATTATAATTTTTTTTCATATTGTTAATAATATCAAGACACTATTTACATACCCATTAGCTACTTCAACAATTAATAGCCTATGCCACATATGACCCAAGCCAATAGGAGGAATTACATATACTAAATTCATTAAGTGCTAAAATGCAAAAAACCTCCAGCTTTGTTGGCGAAAAAGAATATCGCACGTATTGCAAAATACCCTCTCTCTCTATAGAACAGCAGATATTTTTGTTTTTAATTTTTAATTTTACCAAAATAATCATAAAAATAATTTAAAAGAGAATAATTTTTGTAAGTATTTTATTAAATTAAAATTAAAACCACCAACTATACACACAAGAACCATCCACCATCAATAAAATATCCCCTTTTTTTTCTGCCCGTTATCTTAACATGTAAACAACATGGTAATTTTTATCATATTAACCTATGTTTATAGTCTCACTTTTTAAATAAAGAAACACGAGAATCCCCATCAGTACTACATGATTGGTCCAGTCCTGTACTGCCGGATCAAACTATAAACAAAGGTGGGGAAGTAACGAACAGGAAAGGGGGGGGACCAGGAGGGTTGACAAGTCTGCCTTTTGGGTTTTGTGGGGTGTAGTGGCGGGTATGGGTGACTGAAGATGACAAATATCACTCAATGGTGGGCCACTGAGTATTTTCTCTGCCTTGTCTGACATGACTTGTCGGCAAATGCAAAAACTTGTGAGACATCTTTATCTTTTGAACAATTCTAGACATCAGATCACTTAATTTGGTTTTGAACGATTCAAGATTCTGACGAATCAAAAGTCAACCAAAACAACCATCAATGGAAATTCTGTACTAATTAAAACTAGCAGATCGTGGGATAGGATTACCTGATAAATTTATTAAATGGGTATCACATCTACTTATTTTTTAGTTTAATTTAATTACTTACAGTCGAATTGAATTCCAAACACAAATTACTTAAATAATTATCAATATTTAAAATGATAAGCTTGCGACCTTAACCTACCTGATGTCCTCTTTAAGCTTTAAATAGAATCAGGAGATTCTTCACACCTACTCCTTCTTGAAAATGTATCAAAAAACAAAATGTCTATCCAAGTGTCATTTCAGAGGCAAAGATGTGGAAGAGGAAGGGGAAAAAAAAAAGAAAAAGAAAAAGAAAAGCAAAAAGAAAGAGAAAGAAATAGTAGTTAGGGGGAAAAAAAGTTTTGAAACATTATTAAAGCAAAAAAATCATCAGCCCAAAAGCATTCTCAAACTGGAAAAATTATAGGAACCTAAAAGCAATTTCTTTTCAAACCGTACTCGAGAAAGCCACAATATGAAAAAACTGCATATGCGAGGAAGCAGGTCTTATGAATGGCCCGGGGAAACTTTCCCTCCAGGGGAAAAAGGGGTTAAAACAACCTTATCTTACCCCCTCCCATCCCCAACACCAAAAAATGGTAAAGGGTAAATGAGGATCCATTCATGTACTTTTCACAAAAGAATAAAAAACGCATGATTGCGAATGCTTCATTGATTTTTTTTTTTAATTGTTGCAAAAAAAAAAATCTTTAAATTTTTCAACGTGTATTTTCGAACAGCAAGTATTTAAGAAAATCATTGAATAAGATGATGTATTAAAACATGATCACCTCAAAAGAAATTTAAATAAAAAAAGGATATGAGAAGAGAAAAATTTCCCTCAAAAAATCTTCCATGGGTGTGAAAAGAAAAAAAATTGATATAATATGGAAAGCATTTACAAAGTAATTTTTATGGAGAAAAATCAATAAAATGGTGGTTAGTTCAAGAGGTTGAGGTTGTAAAAATAAGATGGTGAAAGAGTTGGTAGTTAGTACCCAAATAGCTCCATTAAAGAAAGGTAAGTGAGTAGAGCCTACTCATATAAAAGCCTACTTGTGAACTATTCCAGTATGTTTAAACATCACTCAAACTCAAGCTATTTAAATAATTTATTGAATTGAACTTAAACTTTATAATGTTTGATAGCAGCTTTTTTTTTTCCACCTTTTTTCCCCCTTACTTTACATAAATATCATATAAATTGGATGATTGCAAGAAATTTGTTTTCAAGTAGCATTTTTGGGAGAAAAAAAGAATTTTTTCAATAAAAATCAGAAATATAAAAATTCAGAATACTATTAGGCTAAGAAATTATTCACTAAGAGAAATCGAAAAGTTATTATTTTCATAAAAAATTAAAAAAATGTTGCAAAAAAAAGGGTCATGAAGGTACAAAATGCTTTGCAAAATATAAAACTAGCCTAGCCTAGCCTGGGGTTGAGTCACAAAACATAATTCCTCAATAGTAGAGAAGCAAATCGCACCCTTTCAAAAACCAGAAATAAAAGAACTTTTCTAAGCAGAACAATTTAGTACTGACATAATTTTGAAAACAAGAGAAGAACATGGTTTGTTGAAAGAAACACTTTCGATTAGTTGATTTTCATTATTAATATAACCAAAAATGCATGCTTCACTTTAAAAAACTTAGGTTTAATTTAGGCATACTAGAATTTTTAAAGGGGCTTTATCCTTGGATTTATATATTATGTTATTTTAAGCCCCATCGGCTATCTATAGTCCCATACTTAGCTACAAATAGTGTTTATTACTATATAGGTACTAAGTATTCTTATTTGTTTCATCGTACCTTAATCAAGTTTAATTTAGTTTTTTAAAAAAGTTTAGTTGTCTTTTTTTTAATCTTAGCTAGGTTTGAGTTTTTAATTAGTTTTAGTAAAGTTTATATTCTATAATTCCCTATACCACTTAATAAACTTAACCAATCATTCTGGGCTTTTTAGTATGAGTCTTAAATGGTCAAGTTTACTACTTTTTTTATTTAGGATCTATGTATTATGAACCATATCTTTTTTTTAATTTATGCCACAAAGGTAGATTTTGTTAAAATTATAGGGTTCTTATCCCCAAAACTGATGATCTAGAATTGGTTGCAATTGTATTCACATTATAGATCTAGAGACATCACCTTTATGCTAACAAGTGTCATGTGTATACAAACCCACAAGAGCTTGAAATAAATATTCACTTTTAAAAGGAGTTGAACATGCGACAACGATAATGGTTAGAATTACTAAAGGATTATGATCTTATAATTCATTACTATCAAGTAAGGTGAATGTTGTTGCAGACGCATTGAGCAGGAAGAAATTTGTGGAAAATTTAGAAAAATTTGTTGTCTCTTATGCTTTAGCCTCTAGTGTATTGTTAGTCACAAACAACAACCGGGGAATCTCAAAATCCTCTTTTCAGAATTATAACAAAGAAAGTAGTTACAGTTAAAATTTGGGGGAAGTTGAATGCTATTACTGCCATGAGTGTGGTTACACTAATGCACCTATCGAAAACTAAACAAAATTCAAAAGTCTCATTTAGCTCTATTGCAGTTATTTTTAGTATAGAATAGACATTTTATGTATTTACCGATGAATTGCTAAATTCTTTCCCAGTATCAAAAAAACATTGAAAACTTCAACTCATCTTGTCATTGCACTCCCCAAGCCAAGTAATTCAGATAAGTGCTTATTTTTCCTCCACCTAAAATGGGTTATTCAAGCATTTCCACAACACAAAACCAACCAACCCAAATTTAATAAGAGCAATTCCATTTCATTAATACATGTTTCAATCAATTGAACTATGCACTCTTACATAACCTAAGATGTAATACTATTTATTCCTAGATTTCCTTATTAGTATTCCAATTGCATAGGAGTGAACTAATCATTTTCATTTCTCTTTTAAATTGAATTAACCAGCTAACAATTAAATCATTGGTCACTCTTCATTGTTTAACCATTACTTTTGTAGTGCTAAACCCCCCTCAAGCTATCCTTTTTATTACCATTTGAGTTGAAATATCAAAACTTTTATTGCCACTTGGTACATTGCCACAAAGGCCTCTAAAATATTATTGAAGTGAGCGAGTTTCACTATATTGTTTGGCTCTAATACTAAATTGTTGTAGAATTGTACTAGTAACCCTTTTTATAGGGCGATTTAGGTGAAAAATTATCACTTTAAATGTTCTTACCTTTATTTAGCTTCCTTCTAAATTCACCTATTTTGGTAGTTTGTTTAGGAATATTTTGAGAGGGCCCCCAAATCTCATAAAAGTAATTGATAACTAAGGCTATTGTTAGAGAACACATCCCTAAAGAAATAACATATACAATTTTTTTATTTTTTTCATTTCCATATCTACTTCAATAGATCATTACAAAGCAGCTACACAATAGTCTTCATTTCTCCAACACATAAACCCACCACTGCATTGCTGTTATATTTCTAAGATAACTGATACAAACAAAATAGCCTACTATAACCCATTGCTCCCTCAGAAGGCTAAGCAAGTAGAGCCATACTCGGGATCAAGCCTACTCATAAACAAATCGAGTATGGCTTGACCATCACTCAAACTCAAGCTATTTAAGTAGTTTTTTGAATTAAACTTAAACTTTATAATGTTTGATTTGTAGCCCTTTTCTTTTTTTTTTCCCCACCTTTTTCCCACATTACTTTACATTAAAATATCATATAAATTGCACGATTGCAAGAAATTTGATTTCAAGTAGTATTTTTGGAACAAAAAAGGAAAATTTCTAATATAAATCAGAAATATCAAAATTCAGAATACTATGAGGCTACTATATAATGAGTTCTTTTGAAGAAATTATTCACTAGTGAAATCGAAAAGTTATTATTTTCATAAAAATTAAAAAGATGCTGTTAAAAAGTCATGAAGGTACAATGCTTTGCAAAATATCGCTAGCCTAGCCTAGGCTGAGGTTGAATCACAAAACATAATCTCCTCAATAGTAGGAAGCAATCTCACTCCTTTCAAAATCCAGAAACGGAAGCACTTTTCTAAGTAGAAAAATTTTAGTACTTATGTAATTTTAAAAAACCCAAGAAGAACATGGTTTGTTGAAAGAAAACACTTTCAATTAGCTGATCTTCATTTTTAATATAGCCAACAACGCATGCTTCGATTTTAAAAACTTAGGTTTAATTTACGCATACTAGAATTCCTAAGGAGCTTTATCTCTTGGACCTATATATTATGTTATTTTAAGCCCATCGACTGTCTATAGTCTATTTTTAGTTGCAAATAGTGTTTATTACCTATATAGGTACTAAGTAGTTCATATTTGTTTCATCGCACTTCAATCAAGTTAATTTAGCTTTTTTTAAAAGTTTAGCTATTTCCTTTTTTTAATCTTAACTGGGCTTGAGTTTTTAATTAGTTTTAATAAAGTTTATAAATTTTATAATTTTCCCTTTACCACTTTTTTAACTTAAAATAAAAAATTCTGAACTTTTTACTATATCCTCAAAGTTAGGTTAGTACTTATTTATTTTAGGTTTTATATATTATTAACCATATCTTCTTCTTAATTTATGCCCCCAAGGTGGATTTTGTTAAATTAATAGGGGTTTTTATATGCTTTTTTCTTGCATTTTTACTTACTTTTAATCGTGATTGGTGACCGTAGTCAATTTTAGTATTCATTATTGTTCAGAAAAATTCTATTTTAAATGTGACCCTTTGTCAATTATATGAGTTATGGGGAATCAAGTATTGCTCATCACGATATTAATTAGCAAAGTCCTTAACTTGACGTTCTTCCCTTTCTTCCCTAGGAAGCCACCTCACAGAAGGAATCTTCACCCAGACAGAGCTAAGCTCATGGCATAAGATAAATGTCGCGGGTGATGGAGTTGAATTTCCAAAGCTATGGCATCCTTCAAGCCACTAATGAAGACAGCTACTAAACCCGTTTCGATGTTAGTGGGGCTCAGCTTGACTGCTTGTTCAAACGGATTGACGCAAACTCTCACTTCCGGTTTTGCCTCAATTTGGCCCTCTCTCCCAAAATTTAGCCTCCTCTTAAAGGCAGTCTAAATAGCAAATGACAATAATTCTTGAAGTCCTCCATGTTGGGTGCGGTTTGTCCCCTTTTAACTTTGATAACCCTAATGCGCGTCGCCCCCTAAAAAGGAATGAGGCTAGTGCCACCTTATCCTCTTCTTCTGTCCTTTCATGTCGAATAAAATGTTCACACTGGGTTAAAACCACCCTGTAAGATCTGTTGCTCCATCATATAAAGGAAAATCCAAGCAAGCAAAAATGAGGGATCAGATTTCTCCCTTTCTGCATTTCCGACATTGGGTCTCCTCAATCTATCCAGTCTGGCATGTTCTTGCCTTCTCCCAGTTCTCGGTCACTTAATCGCAGCTCTCCGACCATCGTGGGGTAAAAGACCCACCTTCTAGCCTCTATCTAACCATTCCAATCTTATCAAAATGTCAGCCTAGTACCTAAAAGTGTATCACCATTGCCATCTCTAAGTTAGGGAATAGGCTTTTTCCTACTCAAACCTATCTTTGCTCCATAGTCGATTTCTACAAAAAGATACATATGAAAACCCATAAATCAGCGCATCCATTGGCTCGACCCATTTATATATTCTACAAAGATTCTCTCTGTCTGGGGGGTTAACCCGTTATATCCATACTATTCGACATAAAGTTCTTGGATAATCGAGGACCCAACTTTCCCATCCTTTGGGTTCAAAAAAGCAATTATCTTATTAAAATTTTACAAACCGTAATTAAATCAAAAATTTAAACCCCCTGAACAATGCGATCGCCCCCTTTTTTACAATAAAATATTGCGATCTACTTATAAAAAAGGAAAAAACAAAACCAAGAACCCCCATTCCACAAAACGGAAAGCATTCAAAATGACCCCATTGCCAATTTGATTATCTACTCCTATGTACCTGTACCTAATAGCAAAACACTAACTCTTTACTTGTCAAAAACAGATACTAAAATTTCAAAAAAAAAAAAAAAATAAACTAAGATGCCATTAATAAATCTGCCATTGCTAAATAACTAAAGCATTCCTAAAGTTATATTACAATGACCAAGAAATTTTAATCATAGAATTTTACCGGGCCTTTCTTTATCCCCAATCAAAACTAAAACTCCTGACCTTCGCAATCATTGACGGTATTGGTAGCAGCACTGTCTCACCCCAAAAACATAGCCAATTTTAGCTTTTGCAGTTATAGCCTTATACAATTTAAAAACATGTTAAGAGATATTTTGTGACCTTTCCCCCTGCCACAAACAAGGGGGTGACCAATCCTCATAGGTTTTTGCCGCAACACAAATATCAATCCGTTTTAAAAAAAAAAAAAAAGATTACACCCAGAATATTTTAGTAATAAAGTATGTTCAGTAAAACCAATACTCAAAAAAATCATCAATCAGCAACATAACTAGCCTTCAAGTGTAAATTTCAAATTTTTTTAAAAAGGTCACAATAAAAAATTATATAGGGCAATGACAAAAATGAGTAGTTCATTATCAACCACCTCATCACAAGTAGAGGAATTAGAAAGAGTACTCCCCCTGACAAAAAATCACCAAGCCAATCAAAAAGAGAAATTCCCAGCACTATACAGTTCAATAAATTTAAACATCACTCTTACAAAAACCTAAGATTAAATACTACTTATTTCCTAGTTTTCCTTTTTTGTTTTCCCAATTTGCTAGGAATGAAAAAAAGATTTCCATTTCTCTTTTTTTTAAACCATTATTTTTGTAGTGCTACCCCCCACTAAAGCACCCTTTTTCATTCCTAGATTGAATATCAACCCATATTCCCATTTGGTACTTTGCCATGAAGGCCCTAACATTATTGAAGTGAGGGGATTTCACTATTTGTTTGGCTCTGATACAAATTGTTGAAAGATTTATTTGTAACCATTTTTGGGGCGTTTTTAGGAGTTTTTCACTTGAATGCTTTTCCCCCTTATTTAGCTTTTTTTTTAAAATTCACCTTTTTTGGTAGTTTGTTTGGGGAATTTTTTTGAGTGACCCCCAATTCAAAAAAAAGTTTTTGATAACTAGGGCATTTTTAGAGAACATATCCATAAAGAAATAACATATACAATTTTTTTTATTTTGTTTCTTTTATATCTACTAAAATAGATCATTACAAATGCGCACAATATTCCCATTCCCAACAATAAACCCGCTTTGCATTGCTGCTTATTTCTAAAGAAAATTTGATACAAAAAAACAACCTAGTGTACCACTGCTCCACTATTATTAAATTTCTTATATAACAAAGGATCTCTATTTCTGCCCATTATTTTAACAGAATTGATCAAATTTTTTTAAATTTTATTATTCAATTATGTCTTTTAAAATCTTTACTTTTGTTTTATTAAATTCTATTTTTAATTTGTAAATTAAAGTGATATTAAAAAATTTGAATCGTCCCATAAAAAACACGGCGGGGGACTATAAAAAATTCCATATAAACTGATGAAAATTCAACAAGGAAGTTTTATAAAATTTGGGGGGAGAACTTTTGGGTTATATTTTAGATGTGAATTAAATTAACAAAAGTAATTTGCAAGTTTCTTTTCAGAGGCAAAGGGATAAAAGCAGCCTTTTTTCTTTTCTAGCCAATCTTGCTAGTTTTCTGGGTGAAAAATCGGGGGCATCAAAAGGATGCAGTTACTTAATAAATGTAACATTAAAGCCAATCCAAAAAGGCAAAACCTTTTTTACTCATGGAAATTTTGTTGTAAACAAGAACTTGTCTTCAAGATTTAGACTCCCCGGGTACTCTCCATGGGGCCAGGTGAAAAATTAAAAAACAAAATCAAATCTTTGCCTTTCCAAGGCCTCGACAACCGAATAAAGTAAAACAGTAAGTAATTTTATGTTGAGGGGAATGAAAGGGGATGCTTGGAGAATACATGCCTGTGCTTAGGGAAACAACCCCTTTGACCCCTTTATGGTCCAAACTGTCATGCTTGAAAACAAATCTTATATCGCTTTTTCCCCAAGTTGTAAAAGGAAATGGCACGAACATAAAAAATTATTACAAGAAAATAAAAATTAAACAGGTTGTCTTCTCGCTGAAAAAAACGATGCCCAGTGAAAACGTTTTTGTCTGTTCCTATAAAAAGAGGCACTTTGAAACAAAATTTTAAAAAAGGTTGATGTGAAAATAAGTTGGGAAACCTTTAAGACGATTGCATTTACAATTTGAATTTCTTTTTAAATGACTCATCATAAGGGGAAAATATAACCTAAAAGTAATCATTTCAAAAAAAAAAAGGACAAATCAAAAAAGTAGCGGGGAAAAAAGTACGAAACTTAAAAAAGCAGAAAACATGATCGGTCCAAAGCATTCTCATATTGGGGAAAAAAAAAATACGAGGCAAAAAGAAATTTTCTTTAAAACCCTTGTCTAGTAAAAACCCAAAAAATGCAAAACGCAAGTTCTTTGATATAAGAAGGAATTTTTATTATTGTCCAAACCCTTTTCCCAAGTTGGGAAAAGGAAAAAATAAGGATTTTAAAGTGTTTTTTCCCCCTAAAATTTTCATTGTGAGTAAAAAATGGTATTTTCAAAAGAAAAATCAAAATGCGTGATTGAAAAACTTCTTTGATTTCAAAGGCATTTTTAAAATAGAAAGCCTCAGGTAGTCATGAATGAGATAAAGCATTGAATCTGATCCCCTTTGAAAAAAAATTTAAAATAAAAAGAACAGAGATGAAAAAAAATGATATCGGGGGAAGGAAAGGGAAGCGGCTGCAAAAACCTTACAAACTGGAAAAAGCTTTTTCAATGAAATTTTTTAGAAAAATAATCATAAAATTGGTTAAATTTGGGAGGATCCTTTGGAAGAATTTTATAATTAAAAAGGTTTTCGGCTATAAAAAAAAGATGGGGAAGGGGTAGGCAGTTGCAGGCAAAAAATAGAAGTGGCAGAAGGAAAAAGAAAGAGCAGGAACTTATTAAAGGGGGGAAAAAAAAATTGTTAAAACATTTCTTTTTAAACAGTATACTTTTTTGAAAAAAACCACAAAAAATGAAGGGGACTGAAAAACTTTTTTTTTTTTTTTCGAATTTTTATTTAGGGTATAAACTTTTCTCAAGTTGGAAAGACATAAAAATCAAAACGTTCACACGTTTTGCAAGAATTTAATTTCAGGTTAGTATTTTTGGAATAAGAAGTTTTAGGGGCACCGTTAAGGATATGGACACTAAAATGACTTGAAACATACATGTTTTATGCCAAAAAAATTTTAATTGGAAGGGATGAGGTCAAGAAAAAAAGTAGAACGCAAAACCATGCGTATGGGAAAAGAAGCTTCGATAAAATTTCAAAAATATAAAATTCAAAGACTATGAGGTCTCTGTTGAGTTCTTTTCAGAGATTTTTCACCGTGAAATCGAAAATGTTTTGAAAACTATCGCAAGCAAGGGGCTAAATCACAAAACGACATTTCCAAACGGATTTTCAATGTTTCCCAAAAAATGCCCCCTAACGTAATTGTTTATTTTTTTAAAAACCCCATAAACTCCAAGACAATCTCAGAGGACAAACACCCCAAAACTTCTTTAGATGGAAACCAAAAAAATCCAACTGAAAAGGTTTCAGGGATCAGAGAGCCCCTTTTCTAAGCAAAACATTTTTAAAAACGATCCACACCGGGAAAAAAGCCAAGCAAACACTTTGATAAATTTTACAAAAAAAAATTTCTTTGCCCCAGATAAATCTAAAAAAACGCAAGATTGATAAACTTTTGGTGGGGAAAAAGGCCCTAAAGAAATGGTTTCCGCTGTTCTACTTTTTTTCTCCCATAGCCTCATAAGATAAATAAGGGAAAATCCAAATAATTTTGTTTTTTTTCCCCCTCAAATTAGCATCATGACTTACGAGTACAAAATGACATGTGTTTTTTAAAAAGGAAAAAAAATAATAATTTACAAAATGCTAATTCAAAATTTCAACTTCAAGTGCATTTTTTAAAAGAAAGTTTAAAAATGGAAAAAGGATATCAAATGAGGAAAGAATCCCTTAAACAGGCTTAAAATTTTTAAAAACTGGACCGTATGCAAAGGTCCCGTTTGGTTACTGGTATGGAAGGACAAAAAAAAATTTTGTCCACTTTTGGTTTTTTCAGTAGGGCAAGGATTTTTGTGCTTCGTTTTTGGATTGAAAAAGTACGGGATGAACATAGGTAATTTGATGTTTTGCCCTAGAAAAAGTTTTTGTGCTGTCCAGTTTTGAAATTGCAAAGTATTGGCTAGACAGGTAAAATTGTAATTTTTCCTTTTTTAATTATATCATAGTTTTTAAATATTTTTTATATTTTATAACAAAAAATGTTTGAAGGTTTTTTAAATTATATTAAATATTTTAGGAAATATGTTATTTAAAATAAAAAAAAAATTTTAGTTTTGAATATGTCATTGAAAATATAAACATTTTCATGAACCATCCACATACCCTCAACCACTTTAAACAACCTTTGAAGGTTTTGAAAATTAGAAAATCCCCCAAAAAAATTAGATCGATTAGTTAGAACATCAATCATTTTTATTTTTCATAAGGAAAAGGGCAAAAATATATAGAAAAAGATAATATCATACGTTTAAATTGTAAAGTAGTTTCTTTATTATGCCCGCCAACTCATCTGATAAAAAACCTCCCAACTCTGTTGAGGAGATACATGGGGTTTAAAACTTCTAAAAAATCCAAAAACCGATTTAAAACATAGAAGGTTCAAAACCCGGGGTAGAGAGGTTTTGATAATACAAACCAATGAAAAAGTCTAAATTACAAAAAATACTACAAACATGTTTTTATCAACGTAATTCGCCCAACAAATGCAGGCTTGTTTCCTTCGAGCCCCCAAAAAAAAATTTATATGAGATTTTTCGCCCTTTGCTAAAACATCCCAAATCTTCTTTTCCGACAATCCTAACGTTTTCAAATCTGCAACAATATCGTCCCTAAGAGGATTAGCAATTTTTTCCCGCAAATAAAGCAAAATCACTCCTAACTTTTCTAATGCTTTTGAAACGTAGTTTTAAATTCTGCAGCTATTCTGCCATGGCGTTGTGATCGGTCGCACAATGGGTCCGTGAGGCATAGTGGGGCTTTAGTAGCTGTGGCACTTTTTCTGATCCATTTTTTTCATCAAAAGTATCCTCACCCTCGTTTGCATTTCCTGTTCACACTGCAGGTGTTTCAGCTCTTTTGCCCGTTTCCTATCCTTTCCAAAAATTCCTTGAAGTTTTTCAAAATCTTTAAATTCCCTGTTGGGAGATTGCAACCTTCGGATGTTTCACAAAAAAAAAAAAAGAAATAGTTTTTATAACAAAAAAAATTAACGATAAAAAATGACCTTTTTTCAAAAAAAAACAAAGTTGATTTTTCCTCTAGTTTTAGCAAAAATGCATCATTTCAAACAATAACAATTTTTTTGGCATCATCCCCCCCAAATCACTGTATTTATCATGTCAACAAAACCTCTGCCAGTTTCATTACCACCTTTATTTGTTAAAATTTGCCCGACATTGAGATTGATTTCTGGGAAAGGGGTTTTTTTTCTTTTTAAAACTTCTTCATGTCCCCCCTTCTTAAAGCTGCCATTTTCCTTTGTATCCTTCAAAGACTAACTCCCCGCACCCCAAAAAGTATCTTCCAACGGGTCCAAAAAACGTTTAGTTTTTTTATCTCTACTATCCATAAAGAAAACGAATCCATGTGTAAGGCAAAAACCAAAAAATAAAAATGTAATTCATGCTAGAAAAAGTAGATAGAAAATTTCAATTTTCATTACAACATAAAAAATTTTTAAAATTAGACACCAAATGATTTCAATAATTAAAAAAAACAAAATTCAGTATGACACTGATCTAAGATACATAATCAAAGAAAGTACAACAAAAAGTGACATTCTAGTTCCCATGGGGGGCTCTCCCTTCATCTTAATTTTCTTGTGCTAAGGTTTCCCTCTCAGTCCATGCCCCAGTAGGTTCTACGTTTCTTGCATCAATTCATTTTCTCCAATTGGAAAAATTCATCCCTTCAATTATGCGTGCTCAATGGGTCCAGTGGCATGTACATTCGAAAGAAGTTGGTAATAGACAACAAGCTAGAATCATTCGACATTGTATTTTGTGGGATAAAAAAGAAGGACTCCTTTGAATCCCCATCGTTTTTTCAAAAAAACCAAAACTCTCCAACAACTTTTTTGCCCTTGCATGTTTTTAGTTTTAAAAAATTTTCCCCACGATCTTGGGCCTACGTTTGACTTTTGCCCACTCTTGAATGTGATTAACCCTCCCTTAAAAGGGGAAAAAGGAACCTGGTGCATTGGAATTCCACCATCGCTGATAATAGAACCTACAACGAAATGTGACCACATAAAATTTTCTAAAATTTCAATGGAAAATAAAATGAAAAAAATTTTTCTTTTTTAAAAAAGCACCCGGTGCAACTCCAATCCCTTAGATGAATGATGCATACGTAATATCTAAATTTATGCAGACCCTTTCCCCGCAGCCATATTAGATAAATTTTTATGTCACAATACATACACCGATGACTTCGTTTCAAGATGCCCTTTCCTTTTTCGATACCAGGTCTATTGCAATTGTGTGTAACGAAAATTTTTTCCTCAATGCCCAAGGCAACCTTTTGTTCCCCAAAAAAACAAAATAAATTTGTACGTAATAAAAGTAATCAGACCTTTGTTTATTAACTGAAGGTACCCAAAAGTTAATTGATTACCTTAAACCATTTTTCCACCCTTGTCAATCATCTTTGGTACTAGGTTGGGTTTTGCAAGTAGGATTCTTGTAAACCCCTTAAAACCGAGCTAACCTTGATGGGAATTTCTAAACGTCTCCCTGATCACGAAAAATTTACTTTAAAAACTCCTTTTTTTTGTTTGATGTGCAAGGTGTTTTCAAAAAAAAAACGCAACTTTTTTTTTCAAAACCCTTGCTTTCCATTACAACGCATTCCCCCCGTACCCAATGAGTTCACAAAGATGTGAAAAAACTATTCTACACACCTTAAATCCCTAAACTTTTTTTTCACTCCCCTTTATGAGTGAATCTACCTCTCGACGTGTTTATATCTAGCATTGCTGCTCTTAATACCCCCTCTCCCCCTCTCCCATTCAAAAAAAAGTTTATAAATTTGAAAAATGTTGCCACCCTGAAAAAATATTGATAAGACTTCCATCCCGAAAAAAATCAGAAAAAACTATCTGATCCTGTTTTATAGGAAATATCAAAAGGGAAAAAAAAACCCTAAAGGGAATTTTTTGGGGGGTCGAAAGATCATTTTTCATAATAAAAAATAATGGACAAAATCTATGCTACATAATATCAATAAAGTCAAGATGGTCGAGTGGGCTATTGAGGGGTTTTATGTTATTTTGGGGTGATTAATGCTCTTAAAGCGGCATGTATCTTATAAGGCATCTTTTAAGTTACCAAAAGTCGTGAGGGGAAGGGGAAGAAAGACGTGTTTGGGAATTTCAGTTCCTGAAAATCCCAGGGAGAAGGGACAAAAGGCTTGGTTGTGGCAAAATATGAGGTTGTCCCTTCCCCCTTTAGTAGTGTTTCAAGGGGTTTGTTTTCCTCTTAACAAAATCTTTTCCTAGTTGCTTGAAGTTTAGTTTCCTACCATTTTGATGTCCACGAGACATTCTCATGTTTCAAGATGTAAAAAATTTACTAGTAATTTGGGGCTTTTATATGGATGAAAGCGCGTTCCTTTTCTATTTCACAATAAACCTAAATCAAGAAACATTGTATCATGTGCCTTTGGATTGATGATTAGTCTAAAGAAATAGGATCCCTTAAAACTCCAGCTTAATTAAAATACCAAAAGACTTAAAATTCAAGTTCAACTCCCTGTTTGAAATTTCCTTGAGTAAATTTGTAAATAGCCACACAAACATTCCTTGGAGTAAAAAATTATAACAATGCGCATGAGAAAAAATCGGGGAAAAAGATAACAATCATGAATTACAGCTTAACTGGTATAAAAAAAGGCGTTAAGGGGAAAAAATAGAAAAGGTTGCACAAAAATTGTTCATCTCCCTTCTATTAATTTAAAAGACCCTTTACATCCAAAAAACGCAAAGGTTATTTGTGACTGAATAATTTATAGCTCCCGCAACACTGAAATAATTAAATTTTGATCGATCACATGGCCGAAAAATCGATCTCTCTCACTGCTGGAGATGTCCGTCGGGCTTTTTTGGTTTTAAATTTCCCACTTGCTACCGCCTAAAATTTTTGATTATTTTATTGTGGAAAAAGGTTGAATTGTGTCCAAAATTTTTTAAAAAAAATATATTTGGGATTAATAGTCTAGCACTTTGTGCAGGCAACAAAGTGTTTGACATCAAACTGATAAAAAATCATAGTTTAATTATTGCCTTAAGGCACAAAATTAGGCATAGCGAAATTTTCAAGGGGAAAAAGGTCTGTCTTTTTTGCTTGGGGCGATAGAGCTGGCAAGACATACACAATGCTGGGGGACCATGGGGGAATCCCGGAGCAATGGTCTTCGCAAATAAGGACTTGTTTAAAAAAACAGGGAAACAAGCTGTGATGGAAATCAGCGTCCATCTCTCCTATCTTGGGGGTCTACAACGAAACTGTTTGGGTTTGCTTTCTCCCGGAAGACCTCTTTTTCCTTTAAAAAGACAATAGGATTTATTGTTTTCATACTGATTGGGAGGAAAAAAAAACCCTTTAAAAGATTGTCAAACACCATCTTTGTGATTTATGTCTAAACTATATCAAAGGACATATGAAATGCTTACAAGTGGTGTATTTGCTCACCAATATATTTTTGTGAGGGGAGATATGAAAACCCATCTGCTTTACTTACCGGCAACAATTTATCAGTGCAATTTTTTCTAGGCAATTTGTGGTTTTTGTTTTTGTACAAAAAAATTCACATGGGGAAGTAGGGGTTTTTTAAAGCGTTCAGTGCAAACCCAAACCATTAAAAGCAATTCAGTTTTTTGCAAATCTACCTCTTCCTATTTTGCTCTGATGAACTTTTGGGTTTTTGTCGCACTTTTTCTTTCCTCCTTTACTTGCGAATTGTTTTGCTTAGCATTTTTAACAGATGCTAACGCCTTGGAATCCCCAACCTAAATACACTCGGCCAAATCCCCCTTGGGGTCCATATAATGCCAAACAGCCCTTATAATTGCCCCCACACGTTTAGGACAAGGCGTTAAAAAAAACCCATCCAAGAAAAAACCCATCACAACCAGTTGCATCATAAATGCAGAATCTACGGGTTGTACGTACCTTTAGAGAAAAAAGCCGCGAGAAGCCAATTTCATTCATTATTCTACAATTTCCATAAAAAGAAAAAGGATGATGAGTTACAAAATGGCAACCCCATCCGCAATCGAAAGTACCCCGCTTTCGCGACTTGTCAAACCCCCAACTGCTTCAACCTTGTGCTTCCCCAAAATGACCAACCCCAGACTGTACAACAATTGGGGGTCAAAACCCCCCTTTTTATGTCCTTAACGAGAGAAGGATCAGAAAAATAATTAGGGCTTGACGTGCTAACGAATGTTTAAAAACCCGCGCGAGGAACATTAACCAAACCCTAAACCCCAAAACCTAAATCAAAAACCATTAACCCAAACCTTTCCTTAAGCAAACAAAGAAGGAAGGATTTGAAAGAGATGGGAAAAAACAAACCTGACGTCGAAGGGCCCGGGGTAAAAATGCGTTGTTCCTTCCCAAGTGTTACAGGGAGAAAAAATTGCCAAACGGAAGGAAGAAAGTGCGGAATTCGAAAATTTGCAGATTGGGTAAAAGGAAAATAAAAAGGTAAGTGGGGGAAGTTTGAAATTTCGCAAAATTGGGTTGTTCAGTCCAGTGCCGAATTTTTTGTCCGATTTTACAGGTACTAATATAACTAAAATTAGTTCAGTACATATTCCGTTTATCGAGTACTTGCTCAAGGGGTGGCAATAAAGGGGACAAAAAATTTTTTCCGTCCGTGCCCGGTTCCAAGCCAACCAAAACCTACCTAAAAGTCGTTCTTTTTCATAGAAAAGGAAAAATGCAAAACGCATTAACTTTTAAAACGTTTTGAAGTAAAAATGAGGATAAAATAAGTTCAAGAAAATTATGAAGTTCAAAAAAGTGTTCTTTAGGAAAAAAAAAACACGGGGGTGGTTGGCAAGCGCAAAAAATCCCTTTTTTGGTGAACAAGAACAAATAAAAACTTTAATTGACTTGTGCAACAATCAAAAGATTCAATCTTTTAAGGAAAACTTAAATTTTTCCTACATCAATCTACACCAATCAAATTGGATTACTTTGGGGGAAAAACTGATTACAGGTTTCAATCTTCCCCACCTTGATTTCCCAAGCTATTTCTCCCTTTTAAATCTAGTATTTTCTTAAACTAACTTAATTCCCCCTCCTTTTTGGGCTGTTTATATAAGTTTAAGTGGGGGGAATTACCAAAATACCCCCCCATGTGACACCCAAAACCCAAAAACAAAAACCCCTTTTTAAAACCCCCCATGATTTTTACAACACCACATTACAGCAACCACAAATTCCTAACAGCCATTACCTAAAAAAGCATATTATAGACAAAAAAAACAACACGACATCACATGCTCACGTAAACAATATGACAACAAACCACCTAATAGAAACTTAAAGAGGAAATGTGCTTTCCC
>JBBMOL010001662.1:0-34591 GCA_037954665.1 Laguncularia racemosa | reverse complement strand
TTAAAAAAGGTTATACTTGCTCCCTTTGGGTTAGAAAATGCACAAAATTACAACTAGCCACTTTTAAAGGTACGTTCCAAAGGGAAATTAAAATCAAAATGAAAAGTGCCCCAAAAAGGGAAATACAACTAAAATAGTACATAAAAAATTTATAAAGTACAAAATATCATAAATCTTCATGAGCCAATGCTTCGAAATGGAAACAAATCGCAGTGGGCCTTTAAATTGCAAATCTGACGGTGTCTCGTGGGCGATCAACTAGTGTAGGACAATTGGCACCCCATGGAGAATTATTATTGTACCTGTAAGATTATTTCTCAAATATTTATTAGATAAAAAGATATGAAGAAAAATATGAGCAATTTGGATCATCGGCCAAATCTAGTTCTAAGAGCATAGGCGATGCCGAAAAATTTCCCATCATAATCTCAATAGGCCATTAGAGATAATCTAATAATATCTTGGGCGATCAACTAATGTAAGTCATTTGGCATCCCATGGAGAAATATTATTGTACCTGTAAGATTTATTACTCAAACATTTATTAGATAACGGAAAAAGGTGAAATATGAGTGATTTGGATCATCATCCAAATTGAGTTTTGAGAACATCTAAAGTGCCAGAAAAAATCCCATTAGATGTACAGATTGGAAAAAATCACATTAAAGTTCATCACAGTATTTGTCCCTTATAGGGAAGGGTACCCTCCCCTTTTTCGGTCACATAAAGACCATCCTGATCATTTATCTAATGTAATTGTTGAGTCTAATTTTTTTATTTTTTTCTTTTAAATCCTAATCCGTTTTTATACTAGACCCCTATGCTCATCTAATATAGATCCTCGACTGGAACTGGAATTTTATTTTTTTTTGGGAGTCGCCACTTGATCCACGCAAAAGGAGAGATAAAATGACGTAAATTAAATTACCGGGCAAGTTTTCCGGATCGGATCAAGTAATATATTGAGAGAAAGTGTCGAACCCAAAGATTGATTAAGTAATAGACTATATCAATTTCTCTATTATTTAGGCAGTGATATTTGATGAGAATTGAATGAATTACACTAAATCCCCAAAAAGAGAATTGTGTTTCAAAAATAATGAATTGATGATGGGAAATAGAACCCACCCTAATTCTACTAATCAATTGCATGCATTTTATAATAACTCATGTTATATGGATTTTCACAAGAAATTAACAAACCTAATCCTTTATCAAGTTTTAAAGTAACATTACCCCAATTTAATTTAATAGCTCTCGCTAATTTAAATCAATGAGGATTCTAATTCAAAATCATAAATTTCCATTATATGATTGCCTAATATCTTTAAAATAATTTCTCCTAACCCCTTTAGTAAAAAATTTTAAATAAAAAAATTGCATGAAACACTTAGGTCAATTTCTAATAAATTCAATAACGTTCTTCCACATGAATTATTAAATCTTACTTAGGAATTCCTGATAAAACCTAAATTTCTCTTTCGAGTCATTATGCATTGATTTCAATTACAAAATACAATTCATAGCAGGACTTCTTATATGAAAATTCTGCATACCATATGTCCTATAACATGAATACAATGATCATTTTAGTTTGAATTATGGCTTCATCATGTTTCCCACAAGGATGATTTAGAACATTTAGTATGAATATAAAAACAATTGAAAAAAATAGATGCAATGGAATTCTTTTTGAACAACAAGAATAAACTAATAAAGGGCATAAAAGAAAATAAAGTAAAATGAAACAATAGCTATAATCTTCAAGAACTTAAATCTTCCAAAATGTTTCCTCGAATTCTTCAATCGAAAAAAACTTCAGCAAAATAACTTTCTTTCTTAAAAACAAAAATTTTGGAATAACATGAAATGAAAAGGATTAAAGAAAATAAAAAATCCTAAAGTTCCTAAGGGAATTATAATTGATTTCAAAGAAAGACAAAGGATGCTAAACAAAGAATCAAAACAAAAGGATTCTAAAACAAAAGGGGATGCTTCCAAGGTTCACACAAGGGGCCTATTTATAGATCCAAAGAGGAGGAGGATAAGCTTGATCTAATGAGGAAGTTGAGTCAGCAAATTAATTAAGATACGTTTTTTGGAGAGATTTTCACAATGGATATCCGTGGAGAAATGAAGGTCGGCTTAAGGCCGGCTTAAGGCCGGTGGCTTTAATGTTTTTTTGAGGCCGGTTTAATATAGGCCGCTCAAGGCCGGCGGCCTTCCGTGCAATCCTCCGCTTGCTTTCTTCAATTTTGTGAAAAACTCCTCCAATTAATTTGTAATTTACTTTTGGGTCCTCAAAACCTGAATTTTCACAATAAACACCATTAAATATCATTTCTTATAATATTGAAAAAAAATTTTAATATAAGTCAAAAAGAAAATATAAGTAAAATGTGATCTTATCAACATCCCCACCTTGAACTTTTGCTTGTCCTCAAGAAAAATAATTGATTTAAACAAGAGAAACCCAAACATTAAACTTCTGGTCCCCATTGTTCTGACCAACTGAAATTTGTAACTGGTATATCTAGTTGAAATTTAGTAGTTAATCTAAATACAACAGATTTTTAATCCCATTTTTTAAACAATAAAAAAAAACAATTCTTAGTCCCTAAGGAAAAACATTCATTTAAACTTCATTGGTTTATTAGCAAGTATAATCTCCCTCAATTTTACTTCTCTAAACAAGATAACAAGAAGTGAAAGCATATGGTATCCATTTTTACCTAGAATTTCTCCCTTTTTTTTTTTTTTTTTTTTATTTGCCTTAATTGACAGGGGAGTGAGACTTCACTCTTCTGAGGGACCAAAGTTCGCCATGAAACCTGGCTTTCATTAAGGTACTAAATTTTTGCCTTTCCACCCTTCTCGTTATTGTGAGTTCATTGAGTCGGCACATCCGGGGCTCATCGCCTAAGTGACCAGGTTTTAAAGGGACCCCTACGAACTCTTCCTCATACTAACATTTAAGATTGGATACTCTTAACTCACTTTCCTGAGTTATTGGAGTAAAGGCCCCTTTTTTTTTTATTATTATTATATTAAGGATCATAAGTAAAATATTTCCTTTACCTCTTTCCTAGGTGTTAAGGTATTCTAAAAGAAATTTCAAGAGATTTTTTTATCCCAACCAATTTTTCCTTGAAGTAAACTTGCTTGTTTTTTAAACTTAAGGACTCAATCTCAAGTTCAAAGGCTAAACATAGGTAAACCCCTTTCTCTAGAGATTTTACTATTAAAATTTTAACTATATAAATTAGTCACAACAGTTGGCGAGTAAGGTACCAATCTAAGTCAATTTCAGGATTTAAATGATGATAAACACTTAAGGACATAAATAAAGCATGGGAATTATAAGTTCATGATGTGTGCAATCAATCATTACCTTTTTCATTTATAACCCCTTCCCACATTTTAAATTGGACAATGCCCTCATTGTTCCTAATATAGCACAAAATTAAGGAAAAGAATATCAATGCAAAAATTGAAATACTAGTACTTCCTTGGTGTAAAATGTTCATAAGGAAGAAAATTCCTCCCAAAATGTCTGTCATCCTTGGAATGTCTTGAATGCATCGGCGGCTCTTATCCACCTTAAATTAGTTTTTTTTTTTTAACGAAATTAAAACCCACTAGTGTATATACTTATTGAGCATGGGCTGCCTCCCAGATGCGCTTAGTTTATAGTCGCTAGCCCGACTTTTCCAGTTCAAGTTCTTGAATCTCCTAAATCCACAATTGTGGCATTTCTATCAACATGTTCCCCTTCATAGTAATGTTGAAAAGATAACCGTTTACCTTGAAAGTTTTCGGTTTGTCTTCTACCTTCAATTCAACTGCACCTAAGGAAACACATTAACAATTTCAAATGGCCCAGACCATCGTGATTTCAACTTACTTGGGGAACAGCTTCAATCGAGAGTTGTACAATAAAACTTTTTGGGAACCAGGTAAAAACTCTCGCTGTAGAATGTTCTTATCATGCCATCGCTTTGCTCTCTCCTTGTAAATTCTCGCATTTTCATATGCTTCCTCTCTCATCTCGACCTTTTGATTCAATTGAAGTAACCTCTTTCACCTGCAGCTTGCAACTCAAAGTTAAGGTATTTTATGGCCCAGTATCCCTTTTGTGCTCAAGCTCTATGGGTAGGTGACTGATTTACCATAAACAAATCTTGTAGGGGGACATTCCAATAGGTGTTTAAAAGCTGTTCTATAAGCCCACAATGCATCATCAAGTTTTAAAGACCAATCCTTTCGGATGCATTGACAGTTTTCTCTAAGATTCGTTTAAATTTTCCCTATTGGATACCTCAACCATCCACAGTTTGTAGATGATAAGGGGTGGCAATTTTGTGAGTAACTCCATATTTTAATAATAATTTCTCAAATTGCCTGTTACAAAAATGGTTCCCCCATCACTTATTATAGCTCTGGGTTTACCCCAAATCTTGAAATATATTCTTTTTCAAAAATTTAATGACAACCCTGCTGTCATTAGTTTCTAGAGCAACTGCCTCTACCCATTTCGAAACATAATCAACAGCTAAAAGAATATATTGTTTGAAAAGATGAGGAAAAGGACCCATAAAGTCGATTCCCCAAACGTCAAAAAGTTAAATTAAAGTAATTTTTTTTGGGTAATTCATGTCTTTTTGAAAAATTGCCATCCTTTGGCATTGAGCATAAGTCATAATGAAGTTCTTGAAAATCATGAAACAAACTACCCAAATAAAATCCGCAAGTAAAATTTTTTCTGCTGTTTCTTTCTAACCCCAAAGTGCCCTCCTACCTCTTTAGAAGACAATGCTTTTATAATGCTAAGCTGTTCACTTTTCAGGTACGCATCACTAATTATTTGGTCAGCACAATTTTAAAGAGATATGGTTCATCCCAAAAATAAAATTTCACATCATGTAAAAATTTCTTTTTCTGTTGGGGAGGATAAACCATATGGAGTGATTTGCTAACCAAATAATTAACGATATCAGCATACCCAAAGGGAATCCTTGAACTTCTACTACATTGCAATTGTTCATCATGGAATTTTTTATTAATAGATGAATCAAAAAAAATTAGATTCCATATGGGATAAATGATCAGCCACCACATTTTCAGTCCTTCTTATCTTTAAATTTCTAGGTTAAAAATTTTTGCAATAGTAGAATCCATCGAATTAACCTAGGTTTGCATCAACTTTAGCAAATAAATACTTAAGGGCAGCATGGTCAGTATATACTATGATTTTAGAACCTATTAGGTAAGGCCGAAATTTATCGCATGCAAATAGACTGCTAAAAAATTCTTTTTCAGTTGTGGTATAATTCCTTTGGGCCCCATTTAAGGTTTTACTCGCATAGTATATTACATGAAATGACTTAACTTTCCTTTGCCCCAAATACTGCTCCTACAGCATAGTCGCTGGCAAACGCACATCAACTCGAAGGGAGCTCCCAATCAGGTGCAACAATCACTGGTGCATAGTGAGCTTCTCCTTTAATAGATTAAATTCCTGCAAACAATTATCATAAAAAATAAAGGCAGAATCTTTCCCCATTAAAATACAAAGAGGCCTTGAGATTTTAGAGAAGTCCCTGATAAATCTCCTGTAAAGCCAGCATGTCCCAAGAAGCTTCGATTCCTTTCACTGTAGTAGGTGGTGATAGCTTCTCTATCACCTCTACTTTTTCCCTGTCAACCTCAATTCCCTGCTTAGATACTTTGTGCCCCAAGACTATTCCCTCTCTTACATGAAATGGAATTTTTCCCAATTAGAAGCAGATTGTTTCCTTGCATCTCTTAAGCACACATCCTAAATTTGTCAAAACATGTTTCGAATGACTTTTCCTAAAAAAAGAAAAAAACATCCATGAATATTTTAATGAAATTTTCTATCATGTCAAAAAATATGGACATATGCATCTTTAAAATGTCGGGGGCATTACAAAGACCAAAGGGCATTCCCTAAAAGCAAATGTGCCATAGAGACAAGTAAAGGGGGTTTTCTCCTGGTCCTCGGGTGCTATATGAATTTGATTGTAACCAGAATAACCATCTAAAAAGCAGTAATAATCATGCCCCGTAAGTTTTTCTAACATCTGATCTATAAAAGGGAGGGGAAATGATCTTTGCGGGTAGCATCATTTAGTTTTCTATAGTCTATACAGACTCTCCAACCAGTTACAGTGCGAGTGGGAATTAATTCATTAGCCTCATTTGTACTACAGTCATACCACCTTTTTTTTGGACAACTTGGACAAGACTAACCCATTTACTATCAGAAATTGGAAAAATAATGCCCGGGATCTAACAATTTAAGCACTTCTTTTTTACAACTTCCTTAAGAGTTGGGTTAAGTCTTCTTTGTGGTTATACTGTAGGTTTACACTCAGCTTCAAAATATCTTATGAGTACAAATTGAAGGGCTAATTCCCTTAATATCAGCAATGGTCCAACCCGATAGCTTCCTTATGTTCTCTTAGAACATCCAAAAGTTGTTGCTCTTGATCACCTGTCAAAAAAGAAGAAATGATTATTGGCAAAGTATCATTTGTTCCAAGATAAGCATACTTTAAATGACCAGGCAAAGGGTTTTAAATTCAAGCAGTGGGGTTGTGTCAATGATGGCATCGGTTTCTTCTCAGTGGTTTCCCCCGCTCCTCATAGTGTCGAGTTTTGAATTCATAAACTTGTTCAGCATGTTCTTCTTGGTGTTCATCCTCATCATCACTCCAATCATCTAAATCCCTAAGAACTGACTCCATCGTGTCAACATCTGCATTCTCTTCCATGAACTCAGAGGAAGATCATCAACACTATCAATAGTGTAATAGGATTTACAGTCATCAAATTTCTTTGTAGCTTCATACACATTAAACGTGACTTTTTCATCCATAACTCTCAAAGTAAGCTTACCTTGTTCCAATCAATCAATGCCTTACCTGTTGCCAGGAATGGTCTTCCTAAGATCATGGGTACCTCTCTATCTTCTTCCATTTCCAAGACTATAAAGTCAACTGGAAAGATGAATTTGTCCACTTTTACTAGGACATTCTCCACTATACCCTTTGGGTACTTGATTTCTTCTATCCGCAAGTTGTAAGGTGACGTGCGTCTCCCTTTCATTCTCCAAGTCTTAGTTTTCTGAAAAAAGGACAGAGGCATTAAATTTATACTTGCACCAGAATTTTATAAGTTTCTTTATCAAAATGAAAATTACCAATCGTGTAAGGAACATTAAAACTTCCGTATCTCTTTGTTTTCTTGGCAAATTGGATAAATTCTTTTGTAAGATCATAGAACATTCCCCTGTAAGCATCACTGTTCATTCCCTTCAATCTTCCTTTCTTTGTGAGTAAATCCTTCATGAACCCAGCATATGATGGCATCTGCTGAAGTGCCTCTGCAAAAGGAAGTAATTTGCAATTTTTTAAAGACTTCTAAAAATTTAGCAAATTGTGAATCCAATTACTGTTGCTTTAAACCTTCCTGGGAAAGGAATAGGAGGAACATATGCTTGCATTTTGGTGAATTTTTGCTTTCGTTCGTCTTCCTTTTTTTTCCCTTTTCTTTCTCTAGGGTTTAAATCCTCTTCCTCAAGTTTTATCAACCAATTCCTTACCACTTCTTAGCATAATAACATTTACAAACCCCTTAGGATTCTGCTCAGTAAATTTCTAGGTTAGACCAAGATGGTCTATTACTCAACTGTGAGACATTTGACTAAGCTGATTTTTAAGATTCCTAATGGTGGCTTGTTTATTTTGCAACATTGTGTCAGTCTTTGCATATAACTTATCATGAGTTCTTCCATTTTAGACTGACCTTGTTGAGAAAGGTATTATGATTAGGATATGTTGATGTGGAGTATTTGATTAGGACCTTGCTTTTGAAATCCAGGGGGTTTAAGTGCATTGTTATCATTTCTCCATGAGAAAAATTTGGATGATTACGCCACCCTGGATTGTAGGTGTTTGAATAAGGTCCTTGATTTCCTCTTTGGAAATTGTTGACAAAATTTACTTGCTCTCCATAGGAAGAGGAGGAAAAGTTTCCAGATGGGCACTCAAGAGTTGGTGTGGTCCTGAGCATAACTCCAACAAGAAATTTGATTAACCTTAAAAGAAGGTGTAGAGGTGAGTTTACTTATTGGGCGGTAAGAGCAGAAATCTGAGCTGTTAAGGTGTCCATGTCATTGACAGATGCCACTTTTGACTTACCTCTTTCATGTTGCCAATTATGTGCACTAGAGGCCATTTTATCTATCAAAGCACTAGCCTATCATATGTCTTACTCATTAGTGCACCACCCCGAAGCAGCATCTACCAGAGATCTCAATGTGTCATCTAAACTAAGATAGAATATCTCAATAAGGAGATTATTTGGTAATCCATGATGGGGGCATTTTCTAATTGCCTCTTGAATCTTTCCCCTGCTTCATAAAGTGATTCACCCCCTAAACTTAGTGAAGTTTGTGATGTCATTTCTTAACCTAGCAGTTCTAGCTGGTGGAAAAAATCTCCTTAAAATTTAGATGAGAGATCAACCCAAGTGGTTACAGAGTCTTGTGGCAATGAATTGTACCAAGCCTAGCTATTTCTCTAAGTGAAAACGGAAAAAGTTGTGCCTAATTACATCATCAGATACATTATTCATTTTCACTATATTACAATATTGAAAAAATACTGCAATATGCTCATCGGACTCTCATTTGGATACCCTCCAAATTGATTTGATGAACCATTTGAACGAGTGCTGGTTTAAACTCAAAATTGTTAGCCTAATTGTCGGTCTTCTTATTGCAGGACAAACAACAGGTATCGTGTTTCCCGAAGTGCTCTACCAACACCCTGAATCCGATTTTTGTTTCCATCTGCCATGTTCTCTTCTTCCTTTTTTCTCTGCTCTCTTCTAAGTTGCCCGCAAGGTGCTTTCTATCTCAAGATTAATTTGTAGAAGTTCAGCACTTCTACTCTTGGCATAAAAAGAACCTCAAAGAGAACAGGAACGTTCACACAATGAAAAAAAATAAATAAAAAAAAATTAACAAAATAATTGCGCCAAATTAACAATAAAATCTGAAGATGGTCTAATATTAATTAATCCCCGGCAACGGCGCCAAAAACTTGTTGATTGAATCGCAATCACTCAAATTAAAAATCCCTTCATGACTCTCTGTTCGATCAAGTAGGCAAGTGCACCTATCGATTATAATAGTTTTAGAGTGAGTTGGGGTTTATCGTCTCCTCAAGGATCAGCAAGTACTAATATTTAACTCTAACCAACTATCTAACCGCATAAATTCGAGAGGTTTTTAGTTTAAATTAGAATATTTAAACAAAACCTTTAGCTTTAAAAAATAATACTAATAACTTGATTTTTAATCTGATAACTAAGAATATACCCTACCCTTACTACTCCTCTAATTGTCATGTAACTTTGCCCTTTCAATAAACTAGTTAAACAAGCAATGGTTATTTTAAATCGCGGAGTATCTAACACTAAGCTAATGTTCTTCCCAGAATCATTAGCTCCTAACCCTAATCGCTTTGATAAAGATCCCTCTTCTATTAAAATCAACTAGAATTGCATTAACACTCTTGAACTCTCAATTAGATCAAATTATCTAATTTAACCTAATACGGAAAATTCACGTTATCTATCTTAGATTACATACGAATTCCTTTATTCATGTAAGATCTATTCAAACAAGAGATTTCCCAATCATCTTCTAAGAAATCAATGCAAACTCAATGTTTGGCCATACATCAAATTAGCAACACTACATGAATAACATGAATAAATCCAGAAAATTTCCAATTTTCATTAACTATGCAATCATCCCATATTACATGACAATTAGAATTTCATAAGGTTGGGGAATGAAACAACTAGCCACTAAGGATTTTCAAGAATAACTCAAGGGAAATAGAATGAAAAAGAAAGAGAAAACCCCTATGCATGAGTCCTTCAGTGTCGTCTTTTTCCTTTCTCATCCTTTCATCTTTTCTTTTCTATCCCTTTGGCCCCCCCGGGCCTCCTGGGCCTTTCGACCTCTTGGCCTCCTCTTTTGAAACTCTCCTTCCTCTCCTTTTCTCCTTGTGTTTTTTTCTCTCTCTCAAGACGACTTTTTATACCTAGGGTAGCTTCCTCTCTAGCGTATAGGAGATATCCTTCAAATATGGACAAAAGATTTAAAATCGATTTGAAGATATCTTTCCTTCGATAGACAAAACGGTCATACTACACGGGCGTGTAGATAAACCCGTGTATCTCTCTGAGTCAGTGAACTCTGGGGTGTATATCCCACACGACCGTTTGTAATAGCTGTGTTTTCCCTCTGTCTTCTTTGTTCTTCATACACGGGTGTGTATTCCAACCGTGTACTGGTCTGTCCTGAAAAACTCTTCTTCCACGCTGATACACGGTTTGGCTACACGGGCGTGTATCCGAACCGGTAGTCTCCTGATTCCTTCACACGGCCGTTTGTAAAACCGTGTGACTTCCTTTAACTTCAAAGCTTTCCCCTTTTTACTTGCTTTTATCTCCAATTCGTCTTAAATTTTAAATACTTTTCATCAATCCTCCTTTTCCACACCTAAACATGAAATATAAATCAATTAAGCATCAAATCTTATATTTTCACTCCCAATTATCTCAAAAATTGACTTAATCATCTCCAATTTTAAGAGTAAAAATAGATTTATCAAATTTCCCCACACTTAAGCATTTGCTTGTCCTCAAGCAAATTACACATATGGAAGTCTCAATTCTCAGAATTCTTAAAAATCAGGAAGAAATTCAATCATTAACCCCACTTTATCCAGGATAGCCACCATTTTCCACAATTCGCCTTTCTTATCACTCAATTTTTATTTAAGCACTTGTATTCAAAATACAAAAGTAGATTTCTAGTATTAATCCCAAATAAGTAAAACTTTTACCCTTTATCATTTAACCAAAAATCTCAAAGTTAAGATCGGACTTACAATCATAGAACTCAGGCATATACATCCACTTATTTCTTGGATCTTTTTCCCCTTTTTTGGGTTGGGAGTTCAACCTTTTAGTACCTTTTCTTAGTCAATTAACCCATGTAACGAACTTTTAATCGATAATTTCCCCGGGGTCGTCACCCAAGTTAACAGACGTTATCCCCTCAACATAGAGGGCGTCCCCCGGATTTACTTGTTCGGGTTGAATTGACTAATCAAACCCCTTTCTTTTAGTGAATAAGAGTGGTTTCCTTTGCCAGTAAGTCCCCCGACCAGACGATCTTAGGCTACTAGGTTTTTAAGATACCCCTTCGAACCTCTACCACTCGAATCCCAAAAATTCTAAATTTTAAAGGGCCCCATTTAGTTCATGTTTTCTCGGATTTTACTCATTTAACCCTGTAGCGAGCTTTTAGCTAATGATCCCGAGTTCATCACCTAAGTCAATAATGTTATTCCCCAGAAAGGGCACCCCTCGGACTTAATTACTCGAGTCAATGAGACCACTTCTGAATATTTGTTATTGTTCATCATTTTTTTTTTAAATTTATCAAATTACTCCCAATTTGTGTTCTATTCCATTATTTTTAAGGGAAAGTCACCAAGCTATAAGTATCACTTGTTCCTTCTTCAAGACGCAAAATCAAATTCTAAATCTGAAATGAAAGCCTAAATAACAAGTAAGTCACCCTCAATGGATACCATACTATAACTCTAAAAAGGTAAAGAGAATACAAAATAAGAGAATAATGCAAAAATTTGAAAAATTTCCATGAAATAGCTACCTATACAAGTGGAATTTTATGTTTCCTGAGCAACTTTTCTCATCATCATTAAGCTTCCAAATGTTACTTAAACAAGGGAAATTGAGCATTTAAAAGTCCAAGTTCATTGCTCTTGTGATAACTTTCTGTTCTTTCTATTCCCTTTCCCACACTTAAAATCAGACATTGTCC
Organism: Laguncularia racemosa; assembly: GCA_037954665.1. Classification (NCBI taxonomy): domain Eukaryota; kingdom Viridiplantae; phylum Streptophyta; class Magnoliopsida; order Myrtales; family Combretaceae; genus Laguncularia; species Laguncularia racemosa. The sequence continues at coordinate 22,635 of JBBMOL010001662.1, read as the reverse complement.
CAAATGTCTGCCCACAAAATACACGAAAGAGGGAAAGAATGGAAATAAAAGGAAAAGAGAAACAAGACTCCCTTGGATTTTGGGTATCAGAAAACGCACATCTAGCATCCACTTTGCAGAAGCACTTCATTCAATAGCATTCATGTGCACAGGGCCGGGAGTTCTTGAAAAGAAATCCCAACAGTAATATCCCCGACCTTCTCACGACTAAAGTCATGTACCCAACCATTTTCACAGAATCTCTGAAATGAAATAAAGAGTAATTGAATGGATTAAAGAAAATAAAAACTAACTAAAGAATGCATTGGTTAAAGTAGTTAACGTTGAGCTTTCTTAATATTGCCGATCCCCGGCAACGGCGCCAAAAACTTGATCCACACAAAAGGAGATATAAAATGAGCGTGAATAAATACTGGCAAGTGTACCGGATCGGATCAAGTAATATAGTGAGAGAATGTGTCGAACCACGAATATTGATTAAGTAATAGACCTATATCAATTTCTACTATTATTTAGGCAATGATATTTGATGAGAATTGAATGAATTATACTAAATGCTCAAAAAGAGAATTGTGTTTGAAAAATAATGAATTGATGATGGGAAATAGAATCCACCCTAATTCTACTAATCATATTGCATTCATGTTATAATAACTCATAGTTATATAGATTTTCACCAAGAAATTAACAAAACCTTAATCCTTTATCAAGTTTTAAAGTAACATTACCCAATTTAATTTAATAGCTCCCACTAATTTAAATCAAATGAGGATTCTAATTCACAATCATAAATTTCCCAATTATATGATTGCCTAGTATCTTTAAAATAATTTCTCCTAATCCCTTAGTGAAAAATTTAATAAAAATATTGCATGAAACACTTAGGTCAATTTCTAATAAAATTCAATAACGTTGCTTCCGCATGAATTATTAAATCTTACTTAGGAATTCCTGATAAAACCTAAATTTCTCTTTCGAGTCATTATGCATTGATTTCAATTACAAAATACAATTCATAGCAGGACTTCTTATATGAAAAATTCGCATATCCATATGTCCTATAACATGAATACAATGATCATTTTAGTTTGAATTATGGCTTCATCATGTTTCCCACAAGGATGATTTAGAACATTATAGTATGAATATAAAAACAATTGAAAAAATAGATGCAATGGAATTCATATTGAACAACAAGAATAAACTAATAAATGGCATAAAAGAAAATAAAGTAAATGAAACAATAGCTATAATCTTCAAGAACTTCAATTTTCCCAAAATGATTCCTCAAATTCTTCAATCGAAAGAAAACTTCAGCAAAATAACTTTCTTTCTTCAAACTAAAATTTGGAATAACATGAAATGTAAAGGAATTAAAGAAAATATAAAATCCTAAAGTTCCTAAGGGAATTCTAATGATTTCAAAGAAAGACAAAGGATGTTAAACAAAGAATCAAAACAAAAGGATTCTAAAACAAAAAGGGGATTCTAAAACAAAAGGGGATGCTTCCAAGGTTCACACAAGGGGCCTATTTATAGATCCAAAGAGGAGGAGGATAAGCTTGATCTGATGAGGAGTTGAGCCAGCAAATTAATTAAGATACGATTTGGAGAGATTTTCGCAATGAATATCTGGGGAGTAATGAAGGCCGGCTTTAAGGCCAGCGGCTTTAATGTTTTCTTAAGGCCGGTTTAATATAGGCCGGCGGCCTTCCGTGCAATCCTCCGCTCGCTTCTTCAATTTTTGTGAAAAACTCCTCCAATTAACTTGTAATTACTTTTGGGTCCTCAAAACCTGAATTTTCACAATAAACACCATTAAATATCATTTCTTTATATTTTCTTTATAATATTGAAATAAATTTAATATAAGTCCAAAAGAAAATATAAGTATAATGTGATCTTATCACCACCCAACTGAAGTTGAGAAAGATTGAATTAGGATTAATTGAGTAGATTAATCCTAATTTAGACAACTAGTCAACGAGATTTCCTCTTTTCATTTTTGTGAAAGAGGAAAGGGAAAACCAGAGTTGCTGGACTCGAAGGCTAACCTATTAAAACCTTAAAGTTACCACTTTATTCTCTTGAAATTTAAACCCTTATCCTAATGTCTTTTATTGTTATTTATTTTTGTTATTATTATTTTTTTTGTTGTGTTTTTGTTTATTGGTTAAAGACATCTTATCCTAGCTATGGAAAATGATTTTTTTCATTCTTTTTAGAGTTGCCCCAAATGGGTACCTACATACTTGCTATTTAGGATCAAACAAGTCGTTGTTCGCTTTTCATGAAAAACTTTAGTGTGATTGTTAATTTTAATTATGAAAATTACTTCTAGTTTACGTTTTTATTCTTTTAATATTTTTTTGGAAAAAATCTCAGCCTAAGCTTGATTATCTTATGTTTTTGAAAAATAAAAATTTAAGGAAAAATCAATTTTAGATTTATTCGAGGAAAGCATTTTTTCTAAGTGATAAAAAATTTTATTGCATTATTAGTAACCTACCTCTAATATTATTATTATTATTTATTTTTATTAATTTCTATTAATTAATTAATTAATAATTTTTTATTTTTATTATTTTAACTACCCGAAACTAAAAATCTAAATTCTATCATTTTTCTTATATATATATATTTTTTATTTTTTATTATTTTATTATTTTTTTGTGATTTTTTTATAATTTTCTATTATTTATCCTATCTTAAACTAAACCTAAAAAAGAAACTAATCTAAATTCTAACATTTTCATAATATTATTATTTTTTAAAATAAATAACAAATGAATAAATAAATAAAAAACAAATAAATAAAATTCAATAATTAAATAAATAAATAATAGAAATAAAAATAAAAAAAAATTGGAAAATCCGACTTACTTGGGTCCAGATACAGTGTGCGGGTTGAGTCGGTCGGATCAGGTCGGATCGGTCACGGCGACTAGAGCTTCTTGGTGGTGGCATTCTGGCGGCCTTTTTGTCGAATAGGGGTGTTTTTGAAGCTTCCGAGGATGAGGAACCTAAGCACGTGGTGGTTGCGGTCGAAAACCTCCCAAGTGGCGTTTAAGGTGGTGTTGATCGGCGGTCGTGCTCGAGAACTTTGGCGAAGCTCAATCTCACTTATTTTCTCACTTTTGATCCGTAATTTGGCTTCCTCCCTCGATTCCTATTTATAACACTAGAAATTGAGCTGGATAAGCTCAGATTTCTTTCGAATGAGGCAAATCGATTTCGGTTGAAAAACCCATCTCTGATTTGTGTAAATCTTTCGATCTGTTGCGATTTGATTCTAATGGATGATGTTTATCCTATTTCAGTTAAAGATCCGTTGGATTTGTATAAAAAATTGAATCAAAACGGCCAAAATTCAATTTTTTCTCGTCGGCGACATCTCGGATGAAGGAAGGAGAAGATCATGCACCTAGCACGTGCATTTGTGCTATCCAATCACAAGCTGACACATGTCTTGGGTGAGCAAAAAATTGCAAAACATGGAATCTGCTTCTCCCGCATTTCAAACTCGCGACCTGACCTCTTCCCCAACGTACACGGTCCATAGCTCGAACCAGCTGGGTTAGGCCACTTACTTGTTTTTTTTTATATTTACGTAATTTGTATATATGCAATGTAATTTTTATTATTTTGTTATTATTTTGAATTTCCAAAAATTTGTAAAAATTATTTAACTCCTTTTCTTATTATTTCTACAATTATTTTCTAAAATTGATATATTTCACCTATTTATTTTTATTTTTTGAATATTTTTCTTATTTTTGCTAAATTAGAAGAAAACTTGTAAAAAATGAAAAAATTGAAAATTGACTACTATTAATTATTAGGGGCAAAAATGGGGTGTTTACAACTACCCCTCTTTGTGGTAAAGTTTGGAAAACTTAACTACAAAGATAAGAAAGACGCCATTTTTGGCCTTTTGACTAAATGGATAAGGCCCTGGTTTGGCTGGTTATCTGGAATTTGGTCTTTAGTAGGGAAATGCTCCATGAGCTAACAATCCCATGATTTCTTTGCGATGATTGGTATTGTTTAGGGAATGGTCTTCAACAACCTAAAAAATCTAAGGTAATGTATCCCCCTGAAAAGTGCTCTATGGGCTTACTAATCGACGATAGAAAACATTTCAAGGATTGTTTAGGAGTGTGTTATTGTTAGTGCAATAGCCGATGATAGGAAGCATCTTATCAGACTAGCAACCTTAAAGAGAAAATTATCACAAGAAGCGCTCCTATGAGCTGGCCACCTGTCAACAGAAGGTCTGGCTAGACTAGCGACTATTTAGGGAGAAATACTTTCGAAGAGTGCTCTTATGAGCTGACTAATTGGTTATCGACAAATTTGAAAAGTGCTCTCATGAGTTGACTAATCAACAGATTTGAAAATTGCTCTTAGTCAATAGAATTTGAGAAGTGCTCCTACAAGCTAACTAATCAATTGATTTGAAAAGTGCTCATATGAGCTAACTAATCAACAGATTTGAAAAGTGCTCCTATGAGCTGACTAATCAACAGATTTGAAAAGTGCTCCTATGAGCTAACTAATCGATAGATTCGAAAAGTACTCCTATGAGCTAACTAATTGATAGATTCGAAAAGTACTCCTATGAGCTAACTAATCGATAGGGGGAAATGCCTTCTTAAACTTGCAACCCTGAAAAATAGGTATCTCGAAAGTGCTCCTATAAGCTAACCTTGAGAAAGGGTGTTTAGGAAAGTTCCCCCCTGTGGGCTAATTAACCGATGGCGAGAAGAAACGCCTCGAAAGGTGCCCCTATGGGCTAACCTTGAGAAAGGATGTTTAGGAAAGCGCCCCATTGTGGGCTGACTAACCTATGGTGGGAAGAAACGTCTCGAAAGGTTGCCCTTATGGCTAACCCTAAGAAGGGATGTTTAGGAAAGTGCCCCATTGTGGGCTAACTAGCCTATAGTGGGAAGTGTCTTTTTAGACTCGCGACCCTAGGGAAGAAATGTCTCGAAAGGTGCCCTACGGGTTGACCCTGAGAGAGGATGTTTAGGAAAGTGTCCCATTATGGGTTGACTAACCTATACTTTTGAAAAAAAATGTCTCTAAAGGTGCCCCTACGGGCTGACCCTGAGAGAGGATGTTTAGGAAAGTACCCATTATGGGGTGACTAAAACCCATAGCTTTGAAAACACTTTTAACGAATGGGTCAAATGATTTGATAAGAGATGGAATGAAAGGTGATTTACTCTAAGAGCTTACCAATTTATCACCGATAGTAACCAAACAACTGAACCTTCGTGTTGGTTGGCTTGCTTTTGCTTGAAAACAGGGCTGAGGGTCTTGATGTGCTTCCTTTCTTATGCGCATGGCTCTTGTGATTGTAGTATTATCCTATTAATGTACCAGGTTTAATGCTCAAAAGTAGGTAGAATTATGTCACAAAATCTATTGAGATTCATTATCGTTTGAATGTTCATCATTCATTGGTGAAGTGATGGTAATGTGTTTAGGAATGTTTGTTTTAATGAGAATTGGTTGAAGTTACCGATCATTCAGAGACATTAACTTTGCTTGTAAAAGAAATGAAAACTAGACTCAACGAAATTTATACCGAATATTGGCATTCATAAACATTGGCAAAATCTCAATTTCCTTGCCTAAGGATTTTAAACATCTTAATAGCATCTGTATTAATGGGGTCTCTCAATTTCGGACCATCCATCTGAGTTTAATATTAAAGCACCTCCTGACAATACCTTCTTTACAACATATAGGCCCTCATAGTTCAGGGTAAACTTCCCTCTAGAATCTTGAGCATTGGGAGAACTTTCTTTAGCACCAGATCTCCTTCTTTGAAACATCGAGGCCTCATTTTCTTATTAAATGCTCGGGCCATTCTTTGTTGGTAACACTAGCCCTGACATAATGCAGTGAGTCTTTTTCGTCGATCAAATTCAATTGATCAAGCCTTTTCCTCACCCAGTCCAATTCATCTAACTGCACTTCTGATAGAATTCTAAAGGATGGTATTTCAAATTCAACTGGTAGGACTGCCTCAATACCATTTTACCAGAGAATATGGGGTAACTCCAGTAGAGATTTGAATTAAGGTTCTGTAAGCCGTGAGGGCGAATGGCAACATCTCATGCCAATCTTTGTAAGTGATTGTCATTTTTTCAATGATTCTTTTGATATTCTTATTGGCTGCTTTTACTGCCCCATTCATCTAAGGTCGGTAGGGAGTTGAATTTCTATGGTTTATATGAATTGTTGACACAAATCTGTCATCGACTTGTTGTTGAGATTGGTACCGTTGTCAATGATGATTGACTCAGGAACTCCCTATTGAGCTATTATGTCCCTCTTCAAGAATCGAACTATCACCCCTTTTGTGACACTAGCATATGATGAAGCTTCCACCACTTGGTGAAGTAATCAATGTCGACCAACATAAACCTGTGGCCGTTGGATGCTAATTGGAGTGATTGGCCGATGATGTCGATTCCCCACATGGAGAAAGGCCATGGTACAGACAATGAATGAAGTTCTTTGGGCGGGGCATTTATTCGGTTTGCATAAACTTGACACAAATGACAGTGCTTGACATATTTGATACAATCCGATTCCATGGTTAGCTAATAATAACCTAATCTCATGATTTTTTAGGCCAACATGTAGCCATTCATGTGAGGTCCACATACTCCTTCATGCACTTATTTCATCAGTTCACATGCTTCATTTCTATCCACACATCTTAACACAAGGTGGTATCGGGCGATCTTTGTAAAGTATAGGCCCATTTAATAAGAAATGACTTGCTAACCTTCTGAGTGTTCTTCGGTCATTTTGCTAGCCATTTCAGGTATTTGCTTCTTGGAGAAAAGTTTTGATATCATGATACCATGGCTTATCATCTTGTGCTTTTTCAATTACCAAACAGTAGGCGGGCCGATTTTCGATTTCTATTTTCATGGTTGGACTTTGACTCCCCTATTATCTGAATTATAAGATGCTAGTGTGGTGAGTGAATCTGCAAACTAATTCTGAGTTCTCGGATGTATGTGAAGGTGATTGCCTCGAATTCATTGATTAGCTCTGTTAAATGCTGATGATATGTATCAATTTGGGGTCTTTAGTTTTGTATTCCCTTCTTGTCTGTACTATGATGAGTGAAGAATCTTTGTACACTTCTAATTTGCAGATTTACATGTGACAAGCCATTTTGAGGTTAGGGATGCATGCCTCATATTCCGCGATATTATTAGTATATGGAAATGTGAGTCTTATTGCTGAAGGGAATTATGTTCCTTCAGTGATATCAACACTGCCTCGATCCCACAACTAAATACATTGGCAACTTCGTTAAAGAACATCTTCCATTTAGGGCTTTGGGCTATCCCATATTTTTTTGCTGGTTTGCCCTCTGCTATTAATATATTTTCATCAGGGAATTGGGCTTGTGATTCTTAGGATTTTCCTCAACTGGATGTTCTAACCAACTGATTGGCTAAAGATTGCCCTTTTAATCAAATTTTGACTTATATGTTGTGATATCGAATTCTGACAAGAGCATTTTCCATTAGAGATTCTCCCTAACAAAATAGGCTTCTTTGCCAAGTATTTCAAAGGATCATGTTTTGTTAGCAACTCGATGGGATAGTAAAGGGTGTATTGCCTCAATCGATACATAACCCAAATCAAAGCACAACAAGTCCTCTCTATTTCTGAATACCTCTGTTCCCTATCTGTGAATTTCTTGCTTAGATCTTACTCTCGTGGTAAATCCTACTTGATTAGTCAAAACTTCTTGTCTCAACTCATGGACCTATCTATCCTCTCTTTTTAAGAGATAGGGGCTACATTTGCTATCCTACGAATTGCTCATATTTCTTTACCCAACTAATATTAATGTTTTTTACTTTGTTTCAGTCCTTCCTTCATCTTCACCTTCTAGTACTAATCTCTTCTTCTAGGGACGACCCTTTTTTTGTTCTCTTTATCCTACCATTGATTCTGATCTTTGATCTGCTAGTGAGAAATCACAGCACAAGAATATATGGAACGTTCTCTTCCCTCTTCATCTTTTATCCCAACACGCACCCCATAGATTCAAGAGTATCATGAGGTTTAAGAATAAGGGTTTCCCTTGTTTTGGAACTATCAAGACTGGAAGATTTATGAGATAGTCTTTGTGATGTGCACAAAACCAAGTCTAAACATAATCAAATAAACTCAAAGAAACAAATCACAACTCAATTACAAACCAGTCCAATTAGATGACAATTCACGTGAACTCCTTTGGAAATTTGATTGAAAACCAAAGATCAAATGATGCAATTGAAATCTATATATGTAATCTTCACCATATAATAACAATGAATAATTGAATTCCACGTGAATCAAACCAAAAAGGATGGATCAAAACCGTGATATCAACTTCTCCTTCAATTCCAATGCACGCCAACAATAAAATGATATTGATTTCAAGTACTAAAGAACAATCAATCTTAAACAAGATAATTGTTCACAAATTGCGTTCACAAATATGTCCAAGAAACTCCAAATCAACCCTAGATATGACTCACTAGAGATGAAATGAAAAACAACAATGAAAGAAATTGATATGACTCACAATTTCAACTCTTGGAAATTGAAATTGATAAGAGAATTTGGAATTAGGAAACCCTAAGCCCTCTTACGTTAAAGTGAAGTGTATAATATGCAAAATGGCCTCCATAAACCCTACTATAAGCAAGTATTTGTACTTGCTACTCTTAAGGTTAGAAAACGGTCAAATTACAAGTTTGCCACTTTTAAGGTGGCTAGTCTTAAATGAAAATTACAATAAATGAAAGTGTCCCAAAAGAAAATACAACACAAAATAGTTCATAAAACAATTACAAAGTACAAAATATCATAAGTCTTCATGTGCCAATGCTTCATAATGGAAACAATCGCAGCGGATCTTTGATTGTAATTTGAAGATGTCCCGTATCCATCAACTAGTGTAGGACATATTGGCATCCCACGAAGGATTATTATTGTACTTGTAAGATTATTTCTCAAATACTATTAGATGAAAAGAAATGACATAAAATATGAGTGATTTGGAATGACATAAAATATGAGTGATTTGGATCATCATCCAAATCGAGTTCTGAAAGTGTCGATGGTGCCAGAAGTTTTCCCATCACCTTGATTGTCCTAAATGCTTTTTCACATTCATCGTCCCATTCTAACCGTGGCATTCTTTTTTAGTAGATCGAATAGTGGACTACATTGTTTGTGAGTTTATGAGATGAAACGGGCTATGTAATTCAACCTTCCCAATAAACCTCTCACCTCTTTGATAGTATGTGGAGAGGTAGCTCCAATATGGCCTTTACTTTGTCAGGGTCGATTTTAATGCCTTCCCGGCTTATGACAAACCTAACAACTTGCTTGTTGTGACCCTAAAAGTGTACTTTTCTAGATTTAACTTGAGCTGAAACTTCTCAGTTGCTAAACAACTTTCTCATAATAACCGCATGGCTTTCTTCTTCCTTAGACTTAGCTATCATATCATTGACGTATACTTCGACTTCTCGATGCATCATGTCATGAACTATCACGACCATGGCTCTCTGATACATTGCCCCGGCGTTTTTCAAACCAAAGGGCATGACTTTGTAACAAATAGTTCTCCATGTTGTGATGAAAGTTGTCTTAGTTTTATCTTCTTCAGCCATTTTTATTTGATTATATCCTGAGAAACCATCCATAAATGAGAAAAGATGGTTTTCCTGCAGTGTTTTCTACCAGGACATCGATGTGAGGTAAAGGGAAGTTGTCTTTTGGCGTAACTTGGTTTAAGTCTTAGAAATCTACACATACACGTACTTTTTCATTCTTTTTTGGAACGGGGACTATATTCGCTACCCATTCTAGATAGTCAAACACTCAATGAACCCCACTTCTAGCAGTTTTTTTATTTCCTCTTTAATCTTTAGTAAGATGTCAGGCCTAAATCTTCTTAATTTTTGTTTTTTAGGTTTGACATCTTCCCTTGCGGGAAGCTTGTGAACTACTATTGACTGGTCTAATCCTGGCATGTCGCTATATGACCAAGTGAATACATCTGCATATTCATTAACAGCTCGCCATCTCAAGTTTTTGCTCGGCACTTAAATTGGCCCCGTCTTAAGGTTTTTTAAGTTTCTTAGTGCTTCCTAGATTTACTTATCTCCACGGCTCGTCAATTGAAATCCCACTTTGTTCATGTTTTTGCAAATTTTCTTTCATTATTTTGTGTCAAGGACATCGCCTATAACGCTACCCCAGCCATGTCAGAAACAATATCAGTGTTTTCATTTCCTACCTGCGTGAAATGTCCCTGACGTTCGATGGTAGGGAATCTATGGTAAGTGAAACGATAGTACATATATAAGCAAAAAACAAATGACTTGCAATTTATTGAATCTGAAAAGAAACCACAATAAAAATTTGTTTAATAATTGTTCCCTATACCTTGAGCTGACCTAGCACTATTAATAGGATAACAGAACCAATGTTAAGAGCTGGATGCTGTTCGGACGTGCGAAGGGTCCAGCTCTCATCGCTAACGTTAGCTTCAACTTTAGCTCTTGAATGGTAGTTGCTTGCTTGAATGATTGTTGGAGGGGTGGAAAACGCATCTGAGTATCGCTTGGCTTCTCTTTCCATTCTGCCTCTGATACCTCTGGCTTATGCCTCTTCCTAGGCTATAGGAACGTACCCTAGTCCAAACGTCCCTTGTTGTCCCTCCTTAAACTAATGGCCCTCCTTGCTAGTGACCACATTCACCCATTGAATATTTGGAGACCAAAGTCTTTGGAACTATCTTCCTTGATGTGGGGTATAGCGGTCTCTTTATAGATGGTGTAATCTTGCTCTCCCAGCACAGTGATGATCTGTCCATTTGCAATGAACTTGACTTTCTGATGAAGGCTTAAGGGTATGGTTCCAACAATATGTATCAACGGCCTTCCCAAAAGCAGATTAAAAGACCTTAGAATGTCGAGACTTGGAAGGAGATGTGGAATACCTGTAGGCCAATCTCCACTAGCAAGTTTATTTCCCTTACTATTTCTCTCTTCGACCCGTCAAAAGCCCTAACCACAATTAAGCTTAGTTGATGTTGCTTGGATCGACTCCCAATAGGTCGAGGGTAGCCAATAGGCACACGTTGAGAGAAGATCTATTGTCAATGATTACTCGGAGAAGATTGTGTCATTGCATTTTACCCACTATGAATAGTGGTTTGTATATTGGTCTCCGTCTTCTCCTAACTCTTTGGGGGAGAAGATATCTGGTCCATAGTGAAGATCGAATTTGCCACATGGCTCAATTGCCCTCTGGTACCTTGATCTGTTTGAGCATTTGAAGAGTGCTTCCCTGTGAGGCTTAGAGGTTGTGAAGAGGCCCATAAGCGATATCTAGGCTGGAACCTTGTTTAGTTTTCCATGATCTTATATTCGCTTGCCTTGACCATCTTCATAAATGCAGAGAGTCCCTCTTTTCCTCTTTTCCTACCTCAGTGTTGGGCTCTTCAGTTGAGGTCTTATGTTTCAGGTCATAAATTCTCCCAGAATGGTGATTCCTCCTATGATAGGGGTCTTTCTTGATCAAGAGCTCGATAGTCAAATGGTGCTACCTTATACTTCCTATGGGTACTGGGACATTGAATACGTACCTCTTCTTTGGAATCTGCACTTTAGTAGATTGTCCCTGGTAGCACTTTATGACTATCGGCTTTTGGTCTGATTAATCATGTTTATGGACTTCTCCCCTCTTTTGGTGGGTTATCTTCTTTCTCAAACTCGGGCCTCCATCCGCTAGGTGGCCCATACTCGGTTGAGTGAAAGAGTAATTTTACCAATACTCAAATCTCCCATCGATTCGCCTAAGGTACCGATTATTGGGTCTCTAGCTAACCATCTCTTCTTAATCTGTGATTTGGGATTTCATCCAAGACATGGCGTGGGTGACTTCTCACTACACTATTGCTTTTTGCTATTTTAGGGACTCTTTATAGTCTGGCTCTTGGGATGTGATCATATTGATAGGGGGCTTATGTTAAGCAACGGGTTTGTGGTTGACATTGGGTGTGGTGTGTTAAGAAAGTCCAACTACACTATTCCGGCGTCAATCAGATCTTGAATTTTGTTTCGAAGCCTCCAGCATCTATCTGTACAATGCCCCTCTTGGCCCATATGATAATCACACTTGAGGCTTGAGTCAAATTTTTGTGGTTGTATCGGTCACTCAGATCTCGAAGTTGATCAAATTATCCACGCAGCAGAACGAAGACCTGGTGAGCGGGAATGGGATTGGAGTGAAATGTCTTAAGACTCTAGTGGCTTGGGTGTGATTCGTCGGGGACTGCTATATTGGGGGCATTGTGGTCTAAAATGTCACGTGGGTCTTAACCTTGTCTACTTTACCGAAATTAACCATGGGTAACGGTAGACCCTTAGCGTTACCTGCAAGGGCCCTTGTGATGATGTGACCCTGGGAGGATCTATTTGTCTGGGGTCTCCCTGAGGTGATAGCATTCTCAATTCGCCCCCCTTCCACTAGTCTACAAAGCTAATGACGTCTATTTTACCAGATGTAGAAGTTAGTTTTATCCAGGTGTTGATAAAGTGAATGTCAACTCTTTTTCAGAAATCGGGGTTGCTCCCTAAGCTTGACTCTCCGCGCTGAGCATACTCCTTGAAAGACTCAGTGTGCTCTTTCGAAGACTTCCCCAGGTGATTACCAAAGGGGGGAAACTTCAATGTTAATTTGTATTGGCATAAAATGCCCAGAAGTCTCTCCCGGTATTGCTTGGTTAAAAGTCTAGGGTGCATACCAACGAGGGTAGGCTTGTAAGGTTGTTTTTGAAGGTCTGGTCATGAGCTGGTCATATTTTGGGGGTACTTCTTTTCTTTCATATTTAAAACTTTGGGCATTTTTGGGGGATCCAGTACCATCTATTTTTTTTTTAAATTTCCCGGGGTCTTGAACTTTTTGGGGACACCCCTTCCCCATTACTGTAAGCTAGTGATCCCGCCTTTCAAAACCGTCAGGCCCCCCTGTTTTCTTTCTTATCAACCCAAATGTTGAAAAGTTTCCCTTTTCCCTCTCCTTTTGCTACCTCTATTTCCCTTTATTCGTTAGAGGTTAGACCAAGGGGTTTAACTTTTCGTTTATATTTGAAAGCCAGTTGAGGTGGGAATTTATTCATCTTTTTTAGAGGTTGACCCTCTATTGCTTTCCCTTTTTTGCCCTTGTGTTTCTTTTGAGTCGGTTTTGGGTGGGGCAAAGGGGCCAAATCTTATAGGGTTTGGGCTTGTGCAACCAACGCGGCTGTTTGTTCCCAAAGGGTAGACCTAGGGTCGAGGGGGTGTCACATGGTTGTTGCGGTTGCCCCCTTTTTTGCCACTGATTTTCCTTTTGTTTTGAGCGGGGCAGATGGGCTCCTTGGAATTCGGTTGTTTTGGGGCTATCTTTGATACCCACCCTTTTCTTTGTTGAATGCATGTATTAAAAAGACCAGTATCACACGAGCAAAATAATGGGCCAATAATCGATTTAAAGATATAATACGAAATTTATTTTTATAAATACTGAAAATTGGGGTTCGATACGAAAAAAAAGAATAAAAAGTACAAAGAAAACTATTTCCTATTTTCTTTTATCTTTTGTTGGTAGGCGCCGGTTTTTTCCGATGATAGTTCCAAAATCTTTTACTTTGCTTGGGTCTTCTCCAGCTGAGCTCCAAGGCCTTGTTCCTTTGTCAGACTCTTTGATTCAGCCCTTCAGATATCCTTTTTGTAGTCTGCAGCTTTGAAGTTTTCTTCCATCCAAGCCCTGACTTGTTCCAAATGGGTTCTCATCTTTGGATCTACCTTTTTCTACTCAGGTTAGGTGATATCTGAGACTCGGTATGCCCTTTCCCTTGTTTCATATAGCTAGTGGATCATAAAATCCCTGGTGGCTCGTGGTTTGCCTACTTCGCTATCCAATTCTTCGGGTCTACATTAGGGCTCTCGATCAGGCTTACCATAGGGCTTGACCTCTGCTAGCTTAGCAAATTTCCAGCTACCAGCAATTTGGTCTTGATATTAAAACATATTTTTCTCTAGTGATGGCTATTAAACTATGTTTTGAAGGGTATCGAACGGGGCGAACCACTGAGTTTGGTGATAACAAAATACATCCTTTTGATACCGTTTAAAAGGGTTGGGCCTGAAGGTTTCTGCAGGTTAAGATGACTTTGTTGCAGCAACTCCATCTACTGTCCACAAGATGTCATCGGCACTGAAACTCCTGAGCATTTCCACCCAAACTGTGGCTAGTAAGGTCGTTGGACAGCTTTATCTTTTCTATGCATGATCCACAAGGTCCACTTTTTGGGGCTAAAGTTTCCGGACCAGGGTTCAACCCAAAACATTTGAGGTAGCTCATAAACCAGACGGATGAGGTTGATGTTTTGAGCGGAGATCCGTGGCCCTTCTTCTTGACAAAGTTCAAGTTCAGGATCTATTTAAGCTAGCAGAGCCGGGATATAAATTTCCCTTCCAAGAATTAGGCCACTAGCTCTACAACTTGAAAATGGACATAAAAGGTTTCCCGGTAGGAAGATTTGGTGGCAATGGCTATTAGGATGAAAGCACTCACCCTCCTCTGCTTGGTAGCTCTTGAGGTCCCCACATAATACGTCTTTCCTATCCCCGTCATCCTCCTGGGCTATGAACTAGGCATCTAACTCATCCATCCGTATGCAATATCCATTACATTTTTCTAAGGCCTTATTGATTGTTGTCTTGCGAATCCCCAGAAGTCTGCTAAAAAATACCACTGGCCTAGCCTCAAGATCTACACATACATTTCCCCGGGTTAGTGATGGAGCCTAAGAATTAGGTGTACTCTCCAAAGTGGGAGTGATCTCATGTGGCCTAATAAGAAAGCTGCGGGTTTTACTTCCCATAGATGGAGGATAGCCCGTATCAAAGGTAAGTTCATTTCCATCTTCATCAGTGAAAGGATGGGCCCTATCTTCGTTGAATGAAGGCCTGCCCTTCAAGGTTGTACAGAGTAAACCAATGGTCCAGTACCAACTTTGGGTCAAGAGGTTTGCAAACTCGATCTTTTGCGAGGAGGCGGTCGACTGTAGAACTAGCCACTATTACAATAGAAAACTCTAGTTACAAAAACTTTTGCAAAGTACAAATGATGTTATTACAGGGAAATGTCTAAACCCAGGGAAAAGAACAAAAGTATTACATCATTAACATTTTTTTAGCCCATAACTTTATGTCTGCAGGCAGGTGGGCTCTAACAGGTTCCCAAGCTCTAGGCCTCTCGTATTCTCGAAGAAATGGGTCTCCCATATTGAAGCATTTGGGGGGGGTACCTAAAACAGTCTTGAAAACGGGATCATATCACTTCGCCCGAAAACCCCACACAATGCTCCCCGTCTTAGGGTGCTAAGACAGTCTGGGTTTGACATTTCTAGTCGCACAATTACATGCATCCAACTTAACGGTAAAAAAAAATACATACCCCTAATTTCATTAAACCCTTGCAAGGTTTAGCAACAATACAACAATCAAAAGACATTTTTGAAATGGTGATTTCAGAAGATTCAGGTGGCTAGCCTACTATGGAGTTTCTTCCCCAATGAAGTCCCATCTTGTCGAGTCTAATTTTTTTTTTTTTTTTCATTCCTAATTTGATTTATACTAGACCCTATGCCATCTAATATAGATCCTCGACTTGAACTAGGAATTTTATTTTATTTTTGGGGTCGCCACCCAACTAAAGTTAGAAAAGATTGAATTAAGACTAATTGAGCAGATTAATCCTAATTTAGACAACTAGTCAACAAGATTTCTTTTTTTTATTTTTGTAAAAGAGGAAAGGGAAAACCTGAGTTACTGGACTCGGAGGCTAACCTATTAAAACCTTAAGTTACTACCTTATTCTCTTGAAATCAAACCTTTATCCTAATGTCTTTTATTATTTTTTTTATTATTATTATTTTTTGTTATGTTTTTTTTTTTGGTTAAAGAAAAACTATCTTAGTTATGAAAAAAAGATCTTTTCATTCTTTTAGAGTTGCCCCAAATGGGTGCCTACGTACCTATTATTCAAGATCAAATAAGTCGTAGTTCACTTTTCATGAAAAACTTTAGTGTGTTTGTTTTAAATTTTTAAATTTTGAAAATTACTTCTGGGTTTACGTTTTATTATTTTAATATTTTTTTGGAAAAAATCTAAGCCTAAGCTTGATTATCTTATGTTTTTAAAAAAAACAATTTAAAGGGAAAAAACAATTTTGGATTTATTCAAGGAAAGCCATTTTTCTAAGTGATAAAAATTTTATTGCTCTATTACTAACCTACCTCTAATAAATTTAAAATTAATATAAATTTTATTTTTTATTTTTTATTTTTTTTATTAATTTTAATTAATTAATTAATGAATAATTTTTTATTTTTATTATTTATCTACTCTAAACTAAAAATCTAAATTCTATCATTTTTCCTAATATATTTTTTTACTTTTTATTATTTTTTTGTGATTTTATAATTTTCTATTATTTATCCATCCTAAACTAAACCTAAAGAAAAAAAAAACTAATCTAAATTCTAACATTTTCCTAATGTTATTTATTATTTTCAAATAAATAAAAATGAATAAATAAATAAACAACAAATAAATAAAAAATTTTACAAATAAATAAATAATAGAAAAAAAAAATAAAAAAATCAGAAAATCCGATTTACTTGGGTCCGAATATGGTGCGCGGTCGGATCGGTCACTTTCGGCTGGAGCTTCTCAGTGGTGGTGTTCTAGCGGTCCTTTTTTTTCGAATGAGGGGTGTTTCTGAACCTTCCGAGATGAGGAACCTAAGGCCAGTGGTGGTTGTGGTTGAAACCTCCCGAGGTGGCGTTTCAAGGCGGTGCAGATCGGCGGTCGTGCTTAAGAACTTTGGCTAGCTCCAATCTCACTTATTTTCTCTCTTTTCTCACTTTTGATTTGTGCTTTGGCTTCCTCCCTCGATTCCTATTTATAGACACTAGAAATCGAGCAGGATATGCTCGGATTTCTTCCGATTGAGGCAAATCGGATTTCGATTGAAAAACCTATCCCCGTTTTTGTGTAAATCCTTCGATCTGTTGCGATTTGATTCTAACTGGATGATGTTTATCCTATTTCAGTTAAAGATCTGTGGGATTTGTGTAAAACATCGAATCAAAACGGCCGAAATTTGATTTTTCCTTGCCGGCGATGATCTCGGAAAAAGGAAGGAGAAGATCACGCGCCCGACGCGTGCATTTGTGTCGTCCAATCGCGAGCTGACACGTGTCTTGGCGAGGCAAAAAAATTACAAAACACAGATTCTACTTCCCCTGTGTTTCGAGCCCGTGACCTGACCCCTTCCCCACGCGCACAGTTATGGCTCGGACTAGTTGGGCTAGCCACTTACTCGTTTTTTTTTTTTATTTACGCAATTTGTATATATGCAATGTAATTATTATTATTTTTGTATTATTTTGAATTTCCAAAAATTTTTTATAAATTATTTCACTCCTTTTCTTATTATTTCTATAATTATTTTCCAAAATTGATATATTTTCCTTATTTATTTTATTTTTTGAATATTTTTCTTATTTTTGCTAAATTAGAGGAAAAATTGTGAAAAATGAAAAATTGAAAATTGACTATTATTAATTATTAAGGGCAAAAATGGGGTGTTTACAGTAATGTATAGGGTTCGGGATGTGGGATGGTTTCAAGTTTTAACTTAAATACTAATGATGCAGCTACAACATTAGTACAACTACCACCATCAATAATAATTATGCACAAATTTCCTTGTACCTTACAAGAAGTATGGAATAAGTTTCTCTTTGTCCATCATCAATGGTTGGATAGGAAGTCACTACTTGATGTGCCAAAGTAGTAGAAGTATCCACATCATTTAACATGGCTATCAACAAGTTAACAATACACTTCACTACTAGCACCCTAACAACACTCCCTTACACACCCACGGTGCTCACAATCAACCAATACAAGAAATACTTATTGTTACTTCAATAAAGTTGAGTGAAATAATTGAAGCACAGTAAAATAATTCTTAGTACTTCAAGTAAAGTTAAATAAATGAAGTACACACAATTATTTCTAAGTAGTTAAGAATTAAATTCGACCACAAGTGTTTAAGTAATGAGTTAAAATTACTTTCACACTTAATTGTTTTGTTTGAATTCAAATTCCACTACCCAACTTTCCTTTTTCTTGCTTTGGTTTCACACCAATTACTTCACAATGGGCAACACCTCAATACATACAAAAATACACATTTTCACTGCCACACTACTCCCTTACTCTTGGTTCCACACAATTCACGCCACCAATCAACATCTCTCTATATAAACACACAAGACACCACGCCAAAAATACACAAATCCTTTACTAAATTTACAAAAGACACACACACACACACACACCTTTTATACACGTTGCAGCACATACATACACACTCTTCCAAACTTGAATTTCTCCACTTCTATACAAGTTTCAAACCGCAACTCACAACAAAAGGCAACTCAAATTCAAATTCAAAATGAGTTCACTAATTGCAATTTTCCACAAATGGTAATGAGCCACTTTCAAATTCAAATGGACACACAATTACTTCTATCACTTAATGTGTGTTTTGTAATTCAAATAACTTCCTTATCCCACACACTCACTTGTGAAAATGTTATGCTAAGCCCCCTTATGTCGGAATCACTCCAAGCAAAAATACCCTCCACTTCTTCACAATTGAGGCAACTTCAAGTTATAACTTTTGAATCACAAGATGTGTTACTACTCTTTTTTCTTTTTACACGAAATTATCAATCAAATGGAGCTTCAACAAGCAGTAAGTTCAACTCCTCAAGCAAGATAATTATGCTACTTCAAGCAACAACATCAAACAATTCAAATTTTCACTTTCAATTTCGGAATCAAGATGTAAAATCAAGAACCCTAAATTTATGAAATCAAAATTTAAATAACCCCTTCTCAACCACAAGCTTTGATACTAAATATGATGTGCCTAAAAACCAAGATAAGCACATGCAAAACCAATTTGAAAGACAAACAGCAATGCCAATCAAACTAGCTCAATAATTGCGCAATTCCTTAATATTTATGAACTAATTCTTCAAACAATGGTGTGATCAATCTTAATTCCAAGTATGATGATGCTCTGATACCAAATGATGATGTTCTCAAAAGCAAGGCCAAGAATATGCAAATGAACCCAATTATAATCCCTAAAAGAATAAGACAATCCGGTTCCAAGGTCCTAAAGTTTGCGTGAACCCTAAATCACAAATATGATCCAAATGCTATATTCCAAGATAATAAAATTCACAAATGATGAATTCCTCAATTGAAATCACTAAACATACTATAAATTCCCACGATTACTACACATAAACAACAATATCAAGCCGTGATTATATGAGAAATTAGGCATGCATGTGATTCACATAATATGTGGTTGTGGCTATTGTATTGGGTCCTATGACTCACCCCTTTTCTATCTTTCTTAAGTGATAATCTATATGTCGATTTTACTTATGATGATTTTGGCTATGGTTTTGAGTTTGAAGACCTCAATGGGACTATGTATGGACGAAGAGCAAGTTCATTACATTGCTGAAACTATTTCCATCTAGACTTTCACCTTTACATAGACTAAGATTTGTTTTTATGATTCTAGTCTATACCTAGACTTTAGGCTTTATTTTTTAGCCATCTAAAACTTGGTTTACTTTTAGCTAGTTTGATACTTGATATAGTTTACATGAATCTTATTTTGCAAACTAAACCAACATTTTCAAAAATAACTTGAATAAACTCTATTAGATGCTTTTCATAAAATAAAATCTAACAATCTAATTGTTTAATTGATCAAATAACATATAGGGCCTTCCAGAAGCTTAGCTAAACCTTATAAGTTCTTATCCTATACCAAAAATCTACTCTTTAGAGTATTACAAGTCCCCTAACTTAACTTGATCTGACTTGCCATGATAATAAACGATCTTTTAGAAAGTTTATGCTATTAACACGTTGTGATCCTTTTAGTTATAAAAAATTTCCATGAAAACGATACAAAATTTCTAATTATAAAAACATTGTATAACCACTTTTGCAAGATTTAGTTATTGATTTGAAGGAGTGCTTGTATCTTTGGTTTTAACTTTGCCTTCCTATTAATTATTGTGAGATTATTTTTATTTTTCCTTTTTGGAAAAATGATTTCCATATAATACATTGATAGTATACTATCTATCTCATTTGTTACTATTGTAAGTTTTTTTTTCCCTCAAAACATAAATAAAATTTTGTACTTGTTCTTTAAATGACAATGCATTAAATGATCCCTTCATGGAACCTTTTAGCTTTTTACTTCAATAGTGTTTAACATTGAAGCCAAATCAATAATATATAGAAAAAAAAGTATAAAATGAAAGAATATTTATTTCTGTAAGTAGAAAATATTATTATCTACTATTTTTATTAGGTTTGGCTTCTCATCAGGTTTTATTTGAAACCCAAAACCTAACCTATAAACCTATAGTATTTTAAAATAAACCGAAACCCATTCAAAACCTTACAAGGTAATAACTTATAGTGAAATTAGCAGGTCGGGTAGGTCAAGTATCTTATAACGCTCACCTAATAGCATCCCTAGTGATGGAGATTAATTATACCTATTTTATTAGATAATTTTTATGTTGTTCCTATGAAATATGCTTTAATCAATTTCGATGCTTAGCTAAGTTAAATTATGATTATGGGGATCAAAGAGTTAATTTGAAGAGAAATGAAGGAATTCAACCAAGTTTCATGTGATCAAAGCTAAAATAAAGAAGTTATGAAGGTGAGAAGAAGATCATCACCCGTGACTTTAATCGTGCTATTATAAAGGAAGAAATAAGTATCTAGAGATGTTCACGCTTAAGATCACACTTCCTATGAACCTATAGATTTTAGTCAAATTGAAGTTTTGAAGCTAAAAGGTTTATAGTTAACTTCACGGCTATGATCATGCCTGACCATTACAAATTTCACTTCTCTATTTAAAGAATTTGAAGACAAGGAAAGGGGGACTTTAGAAATCTTTAGAATGAAGAACAAAGGGTTTTTAAAAAGTAGTAACCATGAGAAAAAAAATGAAAATCAATAATTTTAACAATGGTTCTTGCCATGAATTTTACTTTTCCATTTACTCTCTGTTTTATATTTAGTTAGTTTAGTTGTTAGAAAAATGAAAACCCTAGAAACTATGCAATTGAATTCTTGTTTCTTTATTCAATTCTATATTCTTAATTCATTGCGATCAAATTATGTGTGCTTTATTTTCAAAAAATTTAAATATTCCATAGATTAATTTATTTTATCGATTTCATATATAAGATCGAGAGATCCTTAAATATAATGGGTCTACAAATTAGAAGGAGTTGCACATAATCTTAGAAATAGGAAGTAAATCTTCTAGATTATTTCAAACTTAATAGGAAATTTAAAGAATGATAATGTGACTCGATAGGTTTTAATTAGAAATGATTCTAATTAATCAAATGAGAAAATTTGAAATAATTGTGAGAAAGTTACTAGTTTAATTCAGGAATTCTCACAATCCAAATAAAATTGGATGAGAATAATGGAATAAAATTATATAAATATCATAAGGAAGTCAACCTCTGCTTATGGTAGTTTAATATTTTTGTATGTTCTAATTTATGATTAATTGTTTTCTAGTTTGATTAATTTAGTTTAGCTAGCTTTAGTTTTAGATTATTAATTTTTAATTTATGAACTTCAATTTGAAGGTTAGATAATGAAGGAAAGGGAATACTAGTAATTAATTTTTCTTTGTGGGTTTGGCCTGGTTTCACCAGTAATATATTGCAAACACGACCTAATGCACTTACAGTATAAATACACTTTGCTTTAAAGTAGATAGTAGGTGTACATATATTAAGTTTTCTACCCATTGTTAGGGACATTTTAAAATTAAGGGAAAACCTAAGTATTTTTTTTATTTAACCATTATTTTCATTTTGTTTATTCTGTCCACCTTGTTATTCTTTTAATTGTTTTTAATTCCAAGTTTTCTTCAAATTTTATGCTTAGGGAATAGCGAAGCAATATTCAAAGATATTTTATTTGTTAACCTAAAAAGTCTGAAGACAAGCATTCAGCAATCATGGCAATCAATGGAGATGAATAAGAGTAGAGAATGAAGTCTAACTACTCTCAACCCTCACTTTTTGGAACAAGTTCTAGCTTTGTTAAGCTAGCTATTGCCACCAACAATCTTGAGATCAAGCAGAATATCATCCAGGTCTTACAACAGATCATTGAATTTAATGGATTCTAATGAGGATCTAAATGCACACATTGCTAGCTTTTTAGAAGCATGCAATATGTTTAAGATCAATGGGGCTAGCGATGATGCCATCAGACCTTTGTGATATAAATTGGTTTGCTCGGATTCTAACAATATGAACCACCCAACTGTGACGAAACCCAATAAAATAGTTTGGAATTCGCTACCAAGAGCCAAACACA
>JBBMOL010001661.1:0-34603 GCA_037954665.1 Laguncularia racemosa | reverse complement strand
CCTTCTGACCGTGTATCCAGTCGTGTATTTTTCCCTGGAAGTTATCTAAATAATAAAAGGGTTCGTGCCTTCGGACCGTGTTTTCCGGCCGTTATGTTTCTGAGCTTCCAGACCTTCTTGTTTGATAATGAGCAGTTCCCCCCTAGGTAACTCAGGTACTGGATGAATACATAGATTTTTTTAAAAATGAATTACTAGAGGGATTACCGCCTTTGAGGGGTTTTGGGACCCACACCTTTAAAAACTTTAAAACCCCCGGGCCCCCAGTTTTACCAAATCGACCTGCTTTATCGCAGAATCCTGAGGAGGCAAAAAGAATTGAAGCTTCAGGGGGGATAATTTGGGTATAAGGGGGTTTTTTTAAAGGAAAATATCAGTTTTTAATGTTTTCTTGCCCTTCTTGATCCTAAAAGGAGGGCCCAAAAGGAGGATCTGCATTGTTTACTGACCCATCAACAAAATCACCATCAAATACAGGTATCCCTTTCCCTCAACTTAATGATATGTTGGATGAGCTAAAATAGTGCACAAGTATTCTCCAAGGTAGACCTTAAAAGCGGATATCACTAAATTGGGATAAAGGGAAGGAGATAAATGGAAAAACCGTTTTTAAAACAGGGCCATGATTAACGAGTGGAGGGCCCATGCCATTCAGTCTGACTAAGCCCCTAGAAACTTTTATGGGGCCGATGCCATGTAATGAAGGAATTTCTTAGGTAAATTTGTTGTTGTTTTTTTTTGATGAAAATTTTGATTTACAGCAAAAACCTAGAAAATCCCTGTGAAGCATTTACAGGGCGTGTTTTTAGTTTTGGGGGGGAACCAAAAAACTGTATGTTAATCTCAAAAAGTGTTCTTTCTAAACAAAATGAAAGGAAAAAATTTTTTGGATTTTATTATATCTATTCTAGTGTTAGGGGGATGAGGGGAAAAAATGAGGGCTATTAGGGATTACCAACACTAAAATCGGTTGTTGAGGTAAGAAATTTTCATAGACGGCTTCTTTTTATAGACCATTTGTTTAAAAAATTTTGTAGTATTGTCCCGTCCCCCTTTAAATGAATTGACAAAGAAAAATGTTCCTTTTGCTTGGGGGGAAAAGGTCTAAAAGAGTTTTTTAGGGGGTGAAAGGAAAACTAACTAGTGCTCCAATGTTTTCTTTTTACTTAATTTTGGGCAGAATTTTTTGAATTGAAGTGGTGCCTCAAGGGTAGGGAAATTGGGGGTTTTTGGTTGATATAGGATAAAACCCAATACCTTTTCAGTAAAAAATTTTAAATGGTGCCCCCTTTTAAAATACTCAAAATTAAAGGAGTTCAAATTCCCTTTGTGAGGGCATTGATACATAGAAACATTATCTGCTTCCTAAAGAGTTCATTATCTATACAGATCCCTGAGTCCCTTTAAACACTTCAGAGGGCAACAAAATCTGTTAAAATTCCCAACCAAATGGGGGGAGTTTCTAGAGAGTTTTTCATATGTATTAAGTACAAGAAGGGAAACAGAATTTGTAGTTTACCCCCCCTTGTCACATAATATGTACTTATCAAACCCCTCTAAAAAAACGAAAAAATGTTGCGGTTTGACTTGATGAAGGAAAAAATTTTGCATGATGAATTTTTTAAAGTAATTGTTGAAAATGTTCTAAGAAAAGATGTTTATAGGTTTTAATGTTTGAGGGTTTTTTGTATAAAGCAGGAAAATTGTATATACCCTATGGGTCTATTAGAGAGTTATTGGTGAGGAAAGCTAGCTTGAGGATTTCTAGTTTTTGGTGAAAAGAGGGACTCTGGCTATATTAAAAGAGAAATTTTCTTGGAGGGGTATGATAAAGGATGTCCATAAGGTACGGAAAGGTGGGGGGTCTATAAGAGGGAAAAAGGAAAGAAGGGAGTTCAAGGTGAATATATGCCTTTGCCTAACCTCCCCAAACCCCTTTAAATGAATTTATGGATTTTTTTTTGGGGTTTTCCTAAGACATAGGGGGGAAAGGATTCCATTATGGTTTTGTTGATCACTTCACAAAATTCAATTTTGTGCCTTGCCACAAAATAGATGACGCATTTTTTATCAAAACTTTTTTATGTAAAAAATTGTAAAGTTACAGGGTTTTCCATACAGCATAGTGTCTACAAGACTCTAATTTTTAGCTTTTTCTAAAAGACAATATAGAGAAGACTTGGACAAACCATGTTAGTCCCTCGTCCCACCCAGATAACGGCCAAACGAGGTTGTTAATCTCTTTTGGTACCTTACTAAGAGCAAGGTTTGGCAAAAATCTTATAATTGGGACTTGTGTCCCCTTTTGTTGAGTTCTTTTTCAATAGGTCAACTTATTTTTAAAACTAGTAATCCCCCTTTTGAAGTTGTTAGGCTATAATCTTACTCTTCCATTGGATTTCATAGCTAATCCAGCAATAAAGGAAGAAAGCTTGAGTGAAGTAGAACAAGCTAAGGAGATTCAAAACTTCACTAAAAGATACTAACTCTTCAGAAAACTTAGGAAACAGTAGAAAACTTCAAGGTAACAAAAACAGGAAAACCGGAATTTATAATCCAGGTGATATAGTTTGGATTAATCTCAGCAAAGACAGGTTTTTTCACAAAAAGTCATAGAAGCTTTCACCTAGAGCAGATGGACCTTCAAAGTTAACAAGCACATTAACAACAATGCATATAGGATAAAACTGCTAGGAAGATACGACATCTTTGCTACATTTAATGTTATAGACCTATTGCCCTATTTACTAGATGACGTTCACAAGGACCTACCAAATTTGAGGGCAAATCTTTCACAAGCTCGAGGAGATGATAGGAATCATACATCTATAGGACCCATAACTAGAGCGAGAGCCAAAGGATTTAAAAAACTTAGCAATGGGGATGCTTTTTGATCAATTAAAGCCTGAAGACATTCGTTTAGTGTCTTTGTTTACTTTCTATAATTGTTTTGCATTTCATCAAACACATTTGTCGGTATTACAGGATGGGCAAACAAACACACTAATGCTTGGTGTGTTAGTTATTCATGGCCTACAAAAATCTAGAGGAAACCGGCCATACATTATTCCATTTGACATGGAGAACTACTGGCACTTGTTCCAATTTACATGGGAAGATCGGGTTATGAACATTTTATTTGTTAATTTTTTCCCTTTTTTGAATAGGTATAAAACTTGAAAAGAGGAGGATTGAGGACACTTTTTTTAAATTTATTTTTTTTAGTTCTTTTTTATGTGGAGGGTTCCCCCTCTTTCACGCCTAAAAACACTCTTTTCAATTCAACTAAAATTGTGGCGAAATTGGGTTGTTTTGTTGTGCATAATATCAATGATTTCAACCCATTTCCAAATTCCTACTAGGTTTCTACAAGTAAGCAATTGGGGTTCTGCTCTTTTTTTTCCTCCATTTTTACGTCAATTAGGTTTCACGCCAAAAATTGATTGTGAAATTGTTATCTTGTTTCTTCCTCATTGTTTTACTATTGAATTGCTTTGAAGCACCACTATGTTTTACTTAATCCAATCAGGATTGGATTTTTTTAAGCAAAAAATTATCCTATTGTGCTAAATCCAAAGCTCCAAAACATGAAGCAAAAACCCTTTGACCGGGCTATCGGGCATCCCTTTTGGCCCCCATTTTTTGTTAAGCTAAAAATTCTTTTGGGTTTGGCCCTTTCCTTTAAAATTCAAAGTTTAAAACTAAAATTTTAAAAATTCCCCTTTTTTTGGCCCTTAATTATTTTTTAAAGAAAAAAATCGAATATAAGGCCCAAAAAAGAAATTCTTTGAAGATTTGGGTCCTAATTTTTGATTTTAATGATGAAAAATTAAGCATACATGGGGAGACATTGAAAAGTTAGGAGTGAGTATTTTTTTAATCAAAACCTAGAACCTACTCAAACTTAAAAGGTCAAAAAGGGTTTTCCAACAAATTGAAAATCATAACATTTTCTTATTCCAATTTTTCAAATTAACTCTTACAGATCAAAAGGGAGGCAGTAACTTCATACCCTCTACCTACATTAGGCCCTAAATTTTTAAAGAAAAAATTAAAAAAAAGGGTTACCTTTTCTTATTAAAATTCCTAATAAACAAATTTTTAAATACAATGAAATAAAAAATATTTTTCTAAGGTATGGGTCCAAGCACATTTTACCCTTTGGTTATATTATGTTTTCATAAAGGCCCCCTTGATGGTAAAACTTTTTAAATGGATTTAGTGGCATTTTTATTTTAAAAAAGGGGAGTGTCATAATAAATTGAAAATTTTGTGATAGCATCCATTGAAAATTTTTCCCATGCTACTTTATCATTTTCATTATATTTTGCCTCCATAAAATTATTGAATGACAAATAATTTTTTAAAATTTTTTAAAATTATTAATTTAATAAATTTAAATTGGTTAAGTTACATGTTTTAAAATTTGGGTGGGCAATTTATTTTAAAAGTTTTATATTATAAAAATAAAAATTAAAAATTTTAGGTTTTTATAGGAACCAATAACTATAAGGTAAGTTAAAAAAAAAACCCTTTACCCTTATAGATATATATGCTCCTTACTTTTAAAAAAGGGAGTTTTTTATAATTTTATCCCAAATTTTTTTTAAATGTTTTTTTAAAATTTTTCTATTAGATTTTAATATTTTATCCATTTTTGATTATCAATGTTTAAGAAATTTTCTTTTTGAGCATTAAATTAATTTCATAAATGTTTTTTTTAAAATTTAATACTTATAACTTTTTTAAATTTCTCGTAATATTTAAATTATTTTAATCAAATTAAATCATAAAAAAAATAAAAAAGGGAAAATTAAGAAAACCCTTCCAAACCCCCAAACCATGAGGGAAATGTACATTCAAATTAAACTTTAAAATTTCATAGAGATTTTTATTCTAAAGTATTTTTCCCTCCCCAAAAAAGGAAAAATTTATTTTAAAAAATTTTAAAAAATTTTTAAAAAATTTACTTTTTAAAACTCATAAATGATTTTGAGTATAGTATAAATATTATTATTTCATTATAAATAAATTACGTCTTCTAGGGTTTTTTTTCATATTTATATTTTAAAAAGTTATATAATTTAAAAAAAAAAAAAAAATTTCTATCCTTTAATTTTTGGGAAAAGCAAAATCCTACATCTTTTTAAAAATTTTCACTTTCATTAAAATTTGGGTTTTAACACCCCTTTTTTTCCTCATTTTAGATTTGTTTAAAAAAAAAATATAAATTAATAAATAAAAAAATAAAATAAAAAAATAATAAAAAAATAGTAAAAATAAAAAAGCTTGGGTTTTCACAAAAAAATAATAAAAAGAAAAGAAAAGAAAAAAAAATGAGAAAAGAATAAATTTTTAAAAAAAATTAAAAAAAAAATTAAAAAAAAATTTAAAAAAAAAACGTAACAATTTTTAATTAAAAAAAAAGGGAAATAGACTCTAAATTAATTTTTAAGAAAACCTAAAAAAATTTTAAAAAATAATTAGGACCGGGGAAATTTTAGTAATTTAATTTGGGGGAATAATAAAACCCAAGAAAGGGTTGGCTCAACTAGCCCAAAGTGTTGGCCAATGCATGGGGAAAAAAACTCCCAAAATCATAAGTTTTTGAATCCCACTTGAGGCACTTTTTTTGCCGTTTTTTTTTTTTTCTTCCAACTGCCCCTTAACAAAGCGGTTTTTTAAGGGACATGCAGGGAAGTATCTTCTTCCCTGAATAAGGGGCGGGGGGAGGGTCGGGAGGAGGGTTGGGAAATGGGTTTAAGAAAATCTCCAAAAAAACCCCATTTCTCAACGTAATTCTTTTTTCCAAAATTCCCAACTAAAAACAAAGAAAAAACAACAATAATTAGCAAAAAAAAGGGTTAAATCAAATGATAAATTTTAAGGGGGTTTTTTTGGGGGGAAAATCACAAACCCCAAATTTGCATCTATTTTTAACTTTTAAAAAAAAAATGGAAGGGCCCTTTTAAATACCTTTTTAAAACCCCAAAAGGAAAGGGGCTAGAAAAAAATCATAAAAAAAACCCCTATAAGCTTTGGCCCTAAAGCTTTTCCTTTTAGAAAAACCACCAATGGTCGCCAATTTTTCTCTAAGTAGTTTTTCATTAAAAACACTAATTGTAGCTAATTAGTGGACTCCTTACAACGAGAGGATTTAAAAAGCTCCCTTTTACACTCAACAAACTTAGTTTTGGGAGTTTGGGAAAAAACACCGCCACCATTTGCTCATCGACCACCTTCGAACCACCACCTTAAGCTTGTTTTTAGGAAAAAAACAACACCACTAATCAATTCCCCCCCCTTTAAAAACCTAGGAAAACACTCCTTAGCCACCCCCAACAACCGCCGGATTGTTGTCAATGAAGAGCACCAAAACATGACCCAATCCACCCATGACCGATCTGCGACCCAAACCCACATGTTATCTAACAATCTGGTTGGTGATATTTTTTATTTTATTTTTTTTTTATATGTTTATTTTATTTATATTAGATTTGTTTTACATGACTATAATTAAAAAATAATAATAATAAAGTACACATCGGGTTGTCATGGTATATACCATCACCTGGTGAAAAAAAAAAAAAATCTAAGGAATTTTTTAAATGAAATAAAAATGTAAATATTTTAGAAAAAAATTAAAAAGTCTTAAAAATGTGTAATAATATTAGAAAAATAAAAAAATAAAATAAAAACCTTTAGTATAAGCCAAGGATTGTGAAAATAATAATAATAAAATAAAGTAAATAAATTTTTAGTATAAGCTAGGATAAGAAAAAAATAAAAAAATATATAAAAAATAATAAAATATATAAAAAAAAAAAAAATTAATAATAACAGTGGGAAAATAAAAAATTCAAAGAATCAAAATAAAAAAATTTAAAAATTTTTAGTATTAGATAAAATAAAAAAAAATAATAAAAATACAAAAGTAAAGTTTTTTTTAGTATGATTTTTTAAAATAAAAAAATAATAAGTAAATAAATAAATAAATAAAAATAAAATACTTATGTTTAAAATCTTGCATTTGAGGATTTTATCACTTAGAGTTTTTTAAAATAAAAATTTAATGAGGTTTTCCCAAGTTAGGTTATTTTAGATTTTTCAAAAATAATCATTCAATAATCTCAAACGCTCTGGGTATTTTTTTAAATAAAAGATTAATATGATTAAAAAATGTAAACTTGGCGTTTTTTTTTAAATTAAATTTTCCAACCAACTAAAATTTTTAGAAAAGAAAAAGTGAATTACGGACGATTTGATCTTGGCTAACAGGTACATAAGCACCTTTGGATAACCATAATAAAAAAAAAAACTTTAGGTTAGGAAAAAAAAACCATAATAAAATTTAAAAACTTTAGGTTAGGAAAATGACTATAAAAAATTTAAAAAAAAAAACTTAAAAAAAAAAAAAAATTTAGAAAAATTAGATAAATAAAAACTTTGGGTTTATTAACATTAGACATAATAAAAGCTTTAGAAAAAAAAAAAACTAGTATAGTAAACTTTAGACTTTAGGTTTTTCTTTCAACATAAATTCTAAATCTTATATAAATATAAAAACATAAAAATCATAATAATAAATAGTATGGTAGCAGAAAAAAAAAAGTAAAAAAAATAAAGGCCTTTTAGTAAATATTTTTGAAAGTTTTACATGGTAACCATTTAGGTTTTAATAAGTTAGCTCCTGAATCTAATATTTCTAGTTCATATTTTTCAAAAATATTTTTTTAGGAAAATCCGTAGATTAATAGCTAGTTAAGGTTAATCTACCCAATTAACCTTAACTTTATTTTCCAACTTAAGTTAATGGCGACTCCTTTTCAAAATTAATTTTCCTTTAAAGTTAGTCGAGTAATATATATTAATGGGTAGGATTTAGTATAAAATAAAATTAAGGAAAATGATTAAAAAACTAGACGCGAAAAAATGATGACTCCACTGGGGAAACGTTTTTTCAAAAGTGGGCTAGCGATGTAGCAATTTTTGAATTATGTCTAAATGGCCTTTAATTTCTTGTATATGTCTTTCCTTATTTTATTCTGTACCTTGTGAATTATTTTTGTAAATAGTGGTACTAATCAAGTTTTGAGTGATACAGAAAGAAAAAAAAAAGGGGAAAGAGGAAAGAGGGCCTAATGGGCCATCATGAAATTTCTTTTTTATGCTTTGTCTAGATATGGCTGGACTTGAGTCATTTTAGAAAATTAGGAGGGAAATTTGCCATTATATACTCGTTATGTTGAAATGGTGTATACTACCACTTGATGGTGATTAGGTGGTTCCACTCTAGCTTTGATGTAACCTTCGATTACAGAGTTAGAGGACCTTTAGAAATACCCCTCATTCCATGGTGTGCATTTTATTTTATGTTTTGTTGTC
The DNA here is from genome assembly GCA_037954665.1 of Laguncularia racemosa. Lineage (NCBI taxonomy): Eukaryota > Viridiplantae > Streptophyta > Magnoliopsida > Myrtales > Combretaceae > Laguncularia > Laguncularia racemosa. The sequence goes on along the minus strand of JBBMOL010001661.1, from coordinate 26,218 downwards.
TTTGTTTTCCTGCAAATGAAAAGTAATGTGGCGTTGTGAGCACAAAGCTGCAACTCTATTAATGTTCAAAATCATAATCTTTGTAATCTCTTTTCCTTATATTTCTTCATTTTTGTAAAATTTTGGTTTTTTTTCCTGTTTTCGTGTTGTATTCTATAGTAAAATTGAAAAACTAAACTGAAAACCGATTAGAGTATGTCAATGAAATCCACATGGATCAGTGTGCTTATCCTACTGAAACCTTACATAGATGGTTTAATACATTCAATCAAGAACATCAAGATTACATTATGTAGAAGTTCAATCCAGTGATGTCTCAAATGAATGTGCAACTTAAGTGGGACCTGATTGAAGCTATGGCCCTTTCTTGGGATCTTGAGTCATCATCATTCGGTTTTGGGCCTTACAATTGGCACTACCCTAGAAGATTTATACCTATTATTTAAAGGGCCCCCTGCATGGAAAATGGAATAGTAAACCCAAAACTTTAAAGCCCGGCCATTGATGTGCCAAATCACACTTGAAAGCAATCCAAAAGACTTAAGAAAAACAATCTCAAGTCAAGACAAATTCGGATCCAAAAAGGGGGCACTTTTCAAATGAACCTAATGATAAAATGATGAAATCACAAACATCTAATGAGGGGAATCAAAATCTGAAAAGGGACCTATCATTAGGACAAAAATTGGAGGATTTCAATCTTGGCAATGAGGGCCCATTTCAAGCAGATCAACCTCGGAATAAATTATTATCAAAACCTCTTTTATCTTAATTCATGAATTGTATATTCCAACAGGTATGCTTATTTGGCTTCATAAGGCGATGGACAAACTCACTAAGACTCAGCTTGTGGGTTATCTATGGACCGACCTGAACCGGCGATGAGTTGAGCCGACGAATTCCATTATGAAGCTAGCTTGCTGAAGATTATTTTCTGTATTTGTAATTTATGTTTGAACCATTTATTTTGTAAGTTTTTGGGGACATTTATTTAGCTGTAATTTTGCCTTTAGGACCGGCCACCTTATAGTGGCATAGTTGTGATTTTCTTGTCATTTTAACCTAAAGGTGCAAGTATAAATACTTGCAAATTGGGTTTTTTTTAGGGAGCTTGTTGAACATTTGAGAAAACACCCCTTTGTGCCTTTGAGAGTCTCCTCTTGCAAGCATATTGCTCTTATCAATTTCATTAGGGGAAATTGTGGCGAGTGGACTTGAATTTGTTGTGAGTCATATCAACAAATTACAAGTTGATCCTAACTCCAAACTAGTGGTCATATTTGGTGAGGAATTAGTTATTTTATGTTGTTTTTTTTTCTTTGGAAATTAGGGTTCAAATTTCGAAATTTGAAAGCACCTTTGAATTGAATTTGAATACCATTTCGTTTTCCTTCTAGCATCGTCATTTGATATTTGTAATTCATCACAATTTCGGATTTTCATTTGGAATATTGAGGCATTTCCCCTTCTTGGGGCATGATACTTCATAGCCATTTCTCCCTTCAATTTGATTGTGCTTGAAGTCCCTTTTAGGCACATCATCTTTTGGTATCAGAACTACGGTTTAAGAGGAGGGTTTGGTTGCAATTGGGATTTTGAAATTATTTTGGTTATCTTCATCTTGCCATGAGATTGCTTAAGGTTAAGAGGAGGATTGTTGAATTTGAGATTTTTGATCCTTATATTGTTATCTTCCTATTGCCGTGAGTTGCTTATGGTTAAGAGGAGGAATTGTTGCAATTGGTTTGTCCTTTGTTTCCATCTTGCCGTAAGTTAATTAAAGGTATATGAGAAGGGTTTTTTTGATTGAAGTTTTGGGAATTGAAAGTTTTTGTATTACCTTTGTGAACCGAATTGCAAGGGAGGGGAAAATTCGGAACAAGTGATGTATATTTTTTGTTGTTGTTACTTGATGTTTACGTGATTGATCCTTGTTGAAATTGAGGATTAATTGAATTGTTTGTATTGGTACTAAGTGGCGTGTTATCTTATTTGGGGAAAAGTTGAAACTTGTTGTTGTAGAAGTGGATGCCCTTTTGTAACTTTTGTTCTTGACTTCACCGGAAGGAGGAGGAAAGTTAGTGCAAGTTTAGGAAGTGCAATTGTGTAGGAAGAGAATTGTGTTTATTTTGCATTGTTGAATTCGGAATTGTGGAAGGATATGTGCAATTTCAGATTTGATTAGTGTGTAAGAAAGGAAGTTATTTGATTTCAAAAAAGCATTAAGAGTGAAGGATTTAAAATTGTGCTTGTTTGAATTTAAAAATTTGCATCTTACCAAATGTGGAGGAGTTGCATTAGTGAAGAGGATTGATTTTCAAATTTAAAATGCTGCCTTTCTTTGTTAATTTCGGTTGAAAAATTGTGTTGAAGTGGTTTAAAGTGCACCGTGAGTGTGTAGGAGTGAAATATGGTGTTGTGTGTGCAAATTGGAAGTGGAAGTGTATAATTTCCAGATTTGAATTTGCGTGGAGGAAGGGGAAAATAATTTGAATTGAATCACACCCATTTACTTCAAGTATTTAAAGAGTGGTATTGATTATATTTCATTTGAATTTGAAATTGATTCTTCCCATTTGTGGCAAAGGTGCATTAAGGAGTGTCAAATTTGAATGTGTTGCCGTGTATGTGTGTAATTACGGTGGAAGGGGGAGTGTTTAGTTGTTTTTGCCGTTTCTTGTTGTTGTTCCCATTTAAAGGAGCATCTTAGTTAGTTTTTGTTTGTTGCTACCGTGGAAGTGAAGGGTTGCAACATATTATTGTTGCGTGAATTTAGTGTGTTGTGTGTGTAGTTTTCCCAAGTGGCGGAGTGAGTTGGTTTTGGCGTGAATTTGTTTTGTGAATTAAGTGTGCTACAATTACTAGACATTACATTGGTACATCAAATAGATTGCATCCACAAAAATGTCTATTAATTAGTGTGAATGGGGAATGAGTGATGTAGCATATAGTTGAATTGGTGGAGGTCAGGGTTTCTATGTTGAGGTGGGAGGCCCTTAGATGAACAACTTCGGGACCTTAGAAACTTGTTACTACATTGCAAAAAGGTTTGATAGGATGACATTGCCACCACCACCAGTGGTACACCTTCAGGAGCCACCTAGAGCAAAGGGAGATTATCATGCTCTTAGAGAATAAAGTTGGTAAATTTTGGACTTAAACCATTCCCAGAAAGGAATTTAGACCACCTAGAGGCTCAGAGTGTGCAGAGCTAAAAATGCCTTCACTTGAAGATAAGGGTTCCACAGATGAAGATGTCAAACACCACTGTGCTAACCTTTAGAGGTTTCTGAAGGTAATATCAGTTGGACCAATTGTTAGAAAAACTCAGGGATCAGCTTTAATAGGGATGAGTCAAAGGAAATAACTCGTTGGAAAGTGTTGGATAGAGGAAACATCAGTCGATAATGAGTCCTTGTTTTGTTACAGGAGAGATACACCCTAGGATGGAGGAAAGAAAACAATCATCTACTATAGTATTTCAAAATATTGGGGTTCTGTAGAGTTACTCCTTCAGATGGATTACTTTTGGGAAACAGAGTCTTGCTGCATTTGAACTGCAAGATTGAGGTCAAATCTTTTTGAGGTCCAAGGAGATGATGGGAATCAAAATCCGACAAGACCTATCATTAGGACAAAAATTGAAGGATTTCAAATCTTGGCAATGAGGGCCCTTTTTCAAGCAGATCAACCTCGGAAAAATTATTATCTAACCTCTTTATCTTTTTCATGAATTGTAAAATTCCAAAAGGTATGCTTATTTGGCTTCAAGGCGATGGACAAACTCACTAAGACTCAGCTTGGGGTTATCTATGGACCGACCTGAACCGGCGATGAGTTGAGCCGACGAATTCCATTATGAAGTTTGCTTGCTGAAGATTATTTTCTGTATTTGTAATTTATGTTTGAACCATTTATTTTGTAAGCTTTTGGGACATTTTATTTGGTTGAAATTTTGCCTTTAGGACCGGCCACCTTATAGTGGCATAGTTGTGATTTTCTTGTCATTTTAACCCTAAAGGGTGCAAGTAAAAATACTTGCAAATTGGTTTTTTAGGGAGCTTTTTGAACATTGAGAAAAAAACCCCCTTTGTGCCGTGAGAGTCTCCTCTTGCAAGCATATTGCTCTTATCAATTTCATTAGTGAAATTGTGGCGAGTGGACTTGAATTTGTTGTGAGTCATATCAACAAATTACAAGTTGATCCTAACTCCAAACTAGTGCGTCATATCTGGTGAGGAATTAGTTATTTTATGTTGTTTTTTGTTTTTTGGGAAAAATTTTAGGGTTCTAATTTCAAAATTTGAAAGCACCTTTGAATTAAATTTGAATACCATTTCGTTTTCCCTTCTAGCAATCGTCATTTGATATATTGTAATTCATCACAATTTCGGATTTTCATTTGGAATATTGAGGCTTTTCCTTTGTTTGTGGCGTGGATGATCTTTGACAATTCATCCCTTTTAGTTGATTGTGCTTGACCCCCTTTAGGAATCATCAAATGTATAATTAGAATACCCCAATGAAAATGCCTTCTAACAACACTCTAATTTCATGTAATCCTTGCAAATAAACTTCAATATCAAAAGAAAACCGTAACAAAATAATCCTTTCCAAAATAGTGAAGAACACACTTCCCAAAGGGGGAAATCTTCAATGATGAACCGAATAAAAATGATAAATACTTCAATAATTTACAAGGATTCGTGAACAATAAGATGTATATCTGCCCAAGAAATATCTCAATTCAACCCTAGATATGACACACTAGAGAAGAAAAGAAATCACAACAAAATGAAATTAAATAACTCCAATTTCAAGTTTATTGCCTCGCCACAATTTCAACTCTTGGGATTGAAATTGATAAGAGTTTGGAACTAAGGTATGAACCCTAATTCTCACGTAAAGGAGGTGTAAAATTTTCTGCAAAATGATAAGCTTCCTCAAACCCTCTCTTAAGCAAGTATTTATACTTGCTAATCCAAGGGGTTAAAAAAAAGTGCTCAAAATTACAAGTTTGCTACTTTTAAGGTGGTAACCCCTAAATGAAAATTTACAAGGAAATAAAATTTCCCCAAAACCAAAATAGTTCATAAAAGAAGAAATATATAAAAGAAATGGTCTTCAAGATGCCGGTCTTCTATAGGATCCATCGGCCCAGCTTATTGCCGGTTCAGGTCGGGTCCATGAATAACCCACAAGCTAAGTTTGAGTGAGTTTATCCATTGCCCTATAAAGCATGATAAGTAATCCTGTTGCAATATAAAATACATAAAATAAGATAAAAGAGGTTAGTAAACGAATAATTCCAAGGGTCGATTTGCTCAAAATGGGTCCTCATCACCAAGATTCGAAATCCTTTAGTTCTTGCCCTAATGATAAGTCTTGTCGGATTTTGATTCCTATCATCTCCTCGGGCCTCAAAAAGATTTGTCCTCAAATCTGGCAGATCAAATGCAAGTAGAGACTCTATTTTCTAAAAGCAATCCTCTGAAGAAGTATCTTTACAGAACCCCAATATCTGAAATATCATAGTAGGTGATTGTTTTCTCCCCTCCATTTCTAGGATGTATCTCATCTGCAACACAAACAATGACTCATTATCTACTGATGTCTCCCCTGTCTCAACCCATTCCATTGATTTTGTTTCCTCTTTCTCTAACTCATCTATATGATGCTGATCCTCATGGTCTTCTAATTGTTGGCCCAACTGCTCATTACCCACTGAAACCTCTGAAGGTGAACATAACTGTTTTGAGCAATTTGGCTCTCTAGTGGTCTGCTCGTCTGACTATGTTCAAAAAGATCCTTGAAGGATGGCACATCTGGGTTTTGACGATTTTGAGCTCTAATGGTTGGTTCGTTGCTCATGGCCCACTGATGTCTACTGATTTGTTGCTAAACCCTTTAAAACCTCTGAGGCGACATCGGATTCAGAATAATTCGTTTTCCTTCCTTTTGGAATACTAAGTATTCCTGAAGCCATCATGTAAAACCCTCTATCATATAACCAAGGCTTGCCAAGCAATATATGGGATGTACCACATAGGCAAAATATCACACTCAATCTCACAAAGTATTTATCCCCTACACTGAATGGTACCTTAACTCTGTGGGTCACATGTAAACCCCCCTGATCACTAAGCCAATGCAATGTATTACGGTTCAGATGTGGAGTAATAGCAAGTTTTAGTTTTGATACCGTCGATGCTGCTACCACATTGGTACAAACTATACCATCAACTATAAGGCACATAAATTTCCTTGTACCTTACAAGAAGTATGGAACAAGTTTTTTTCTTTGTTCGTCATGCTTAGTAGTAAATGTAGTCAATGTCTGGCGCAATACATTGGCATAATGAAACATTTCACTAGACATGATTGTGTTTTAAACCCAACAACAATAGTTATCTTCACACTTCCAAGGTTCAAGTACACAACCAAACACAAATGAAGTAACACTCAACTGCTTTCAAGTAGATAGAATTAAATTCAACAACAAGTGTTTAAGTAACTAGTTCAATTACTTTCACACATTTTATGACTTGTTTGAATTTTAATTCTACTAATCACTTTCCTTCTTACCATGGTTTCACCCCCTACAATTGATCTTGATGTGCAGCACCTTTAATCCACAAAAACTCCACAAATTTCACCACTACCACACCTCAATCACGGTACACTCATCACCAATAACTCCCACGGCAACAACAACAAATTGCAAATCCACCTCCACGACAACAATAAGAAATGGAACAACAACAAATACTCTAATTCTACGGCAATAATAAAAATATACTTCACTCCCACAAGTTCTAACCGCAACTCACAACAAAAAGGCGCAATTTCAATTGAAATTCAAACACTTCACTTATTGAAAGCCTTCCTCAATTGGTAACAATGAATTCAAAATTCAAATAGCAATCATTAACTCCCCCAAACTTAATTGCATATTTTTGAATTCAAATAATTCCTTACTAATCAAAACTCAATTGTAATTTGCAAATTGGGACTCCTCCAATTCAGAATTACACAATGGAAATCAAAACAACAAGCTACACAACCTCCTTCACACCAAAACTAGGTCACGGCAAGAATAAGGTAATTTTTTCAAGCTCAAACAATTGTTGAATTAACAACAAATTCTATTCTTCCTTCCTTCCCCGAAATTATTAATCACAAGATGATACAACAAACCTTCCCAATCCAACTCCAACAATCGCAAATTAAATTCCAAGCTAAGGTAATTTCGCAATCTCAAAAACCACAACAAAAACACAATTTGTGGTTTTCACTAAATCACCTTAATTGAGATTAACTCCACGAAATCAAAAAAAAAACCCAAATTCCTTCTCTCAACATGTGCTCTGATACCAAAAAGATGATGTGCCTAATCAAAACTTGAAAGCACATCCAAAAGACTTAAAAAAAACAATCTCAAGTCAAGACAAATTCGGATCCACAAAGGGCACTTTTCAAATGAACCTAATGATAAAATGATGAAATCCAAACATCCAATGATATAATTAGAATACCCAATGAAAATGCCTTCAACAAAAACCCCTTTAAATTTTATGTATCCACGCAAATAAACTTCAATATCAAAAGAAAACCGTAACAAAATAATCCCTTTTCAAAAAGTGAAGAACACACTTCCAAGGGAAATCTTCAATGATGAATCGAATATAATGATAAATACTTCAAATAATTGCAAGGATTCGTGAACAATTTAAAATGTATATTGACCAAGAAATATCTCAATTCAACCCTAGATATGGGCACACTAGAGAAGAAAAGAAATCACAACAAAATGAAATTGATATAACTCACAATTTCAAGATGTTGCACTCGCCACAATTTCAACTTTGGGATTGAAATTGATAAGAGTTGGAACCAAGGTATGAAACCTAATTCTCACGTGAAAGGGGTGTATAATCTGCAAAATGATAAGCCCTTTTCAAACCTCTCTTAAGCAAGTATTTATACTTGCTACTCCTAGGGTTAAAAAGTGCTCAAAATTACAAGTTTGCCACTTTTAAGGTGGCTAAACCCCAAATGAAAATTACAAGGAAATAAAAGTGTCCCAAAACCAAAATAGTTCATAAAGAAGAATATATAAAAGAAATGGTCTTCAAGTGCCGGTCTTCTATAGGATCCATCGGCCCCGCTCATCGCCGGTTCAGGTCGGTCCATGAATAACCCACAAGCTTTAGTTTTTAGTGAGTTTATCCCTTTTCCCTATAAAGCATGATAAGTAATCCTATTGGAATATAAAATACATGAATAAGATAAAAGAGGTTAGTAAACGATAAATTCCAGGTCGATTTGCTCAAAATGGGTCCTCATCAACCCAAGATTCGAAATCCTTTAGTTCTTGCCTTAATGATAAGTCTTGTCGATTTTGATTCCTATCACCCATGAATGTTTTTTTTATCACCTGTTAGGAGTAAAGAAAGTGAAATTGCTGAAACACTAACTAAATGCAAAGATAAGTGTATCCAAATTTCCACATTGGGTAGTTGGTATGCATACTCATTAGCCTATCTTGATTTGGTAAGACATTTTTTGTGGAGGATATGATGACTAGCAAAAGAAACCGTATCAATGCATTCATACTACAGCATTTGCAACCATTATTTTCCCCCAAAGGGGAATCTTAATGTCCATTTCAAGGTGGTTGAATTAATCTCTTAATTTCTGGCAGGTAAGTCCTACTCCGGTAATATTGGCAGAACAAGTCTAAGCCTTAAATGTTGTGAAGCAACAAGGTCATGGCTTTTTCAATGGAGGGCCCACCTTGTTAATAGTTATGGTTTGTCAGTCACATCAAAGCATTTTGAGTAGATTTGATGAGGGGGTCCTCAGCTCCACAAGTAAACATAGTGGATAACTTTTTACGCGGATTAAGTTGCCCAATGACACATCGATCAACAATGGTTGCAGGCTACTCAAGATGATCAAGCTGGGAGACATTATATGGATGGCTAGGTGGAACCATTTTCCCCTAAAACCATTTTTCGGATGTGAGGAGTATCCAGGCATGCCTCTAATTGGTATTTAGGCTACATGAGTTACTTCTCAGCTCAAGTTAGACAATTAGGCCCTTTGCAAGACATGATGATGGCCTACATGGGGTTTAAGCAATGCAAAACCAATCTAACTAACAACCACAAAAGACAAGGCCAATTCGGATTACTTTTAGGGCAAAATTGCACCCCTGAACCCTAAATGCAATCTTGGATCCAAATGTTAAAGTTATAAAATGATTAATGCAAAAAAATATTTTCAATGAGATCACAAACTATACTTGAAAGGCCACATGATTACCACTCAAAATCAACAAGAAAAATAATTGTGATCCACCTTCTAAGAGGATTGATTTCACGGTTCATGAAACGTGTACAATAGATGAATTGAAAACCCAAAAATAAAGGAACTCAATTAAGAACAATATTTTTGATAATAAGGAATCAAATTAACCAAGAAATGTTTTAATCCAACCCTAGATATGACATACAGAGAAGAAAAGAAAACACAAAAATAGAAATTGATATAACTCACAATTTCTCTTTGTTGCACTCGCCACAACTCCAACTCTTAGGATTGAAATTGATAAAAGGGATTGAGCTAGGATGAACCCTAAGTTCTCTCACGGGAAAATGATGTGTGTGTATTCTGAAAAATTCCCCCCAAAAACCCTACTTAAGCAAGTATTTATACTTGCTCCCTTTTTGGTTAAAAATTACAATTATGCCACTTTTAGGGTGGCCGGTCCTAATGAAAATTACAAACAAATGAAAGTGTCGAAAAAGAAAATTACAACATAAAATGGTCTAAGTAAATAACAAATATATAAAAAGAAATTAGTCTTCAAGGTACTTTCGAAATGAGTCTTGATGAAGATCCCGACTCACTCAAAAGTATAGGTGATTTGGCACTTATAGGACCGACAAGTAAACCCGGCTGGAATGCATAACAAGTATAAAATAGGAATAAAGAAATTAAGTTAGCTTCCTCAGGTTTAGGTTTCTCATGTAGGATTCTCAAAACTAAGTTGTGTAGGCCTTTAACTCGGGCCCTAGTGATAGGTCCTGTGGGAATTGATTCCTATCACATTACCTACATAAGGTCATTAGAACAGGTAACCCCTAACTTCAACATGCTAACATACCACTAGAAACCCAAAAGATTGCCCACCTCAACAATATCAAGGAGTTATGGGGATAAGGAGGTGAAGAAAATAGTAGACCTAAGTGAGCTAGAAGGGAGGATCAAGGCCCACAAGGCTACTCGAGAGTTCATCTGCAATTTTATGAAAAACACTAGTAAAGCTCAATACGAGTCTCCTGAGTGTTCAAGCTGACCCAGAATTGCAAAATCTAACACTAGAAGAGGAGGGATATAGAGCCACTATACGAAAAAAAGGGTAGAGTTCCTATACCAAAAATGGAAGAAGGTTGCAAATTACTGGAAGAAGAAGCATGGGAAATCCAAACGAGTTATCCAATACTTAAGAGACTAACAAAAAGAAAAAAAGATTAATGAATTCGTAAAACTAACAGAAGAAGTAGAAGTAGTTCGACTAACCCAATATAGGAGAAAAACATAGTATAGTAGGCTTTATAAACAATAAATAAATAGTAATAAAAAAATTTTACTAGTTTACTTTCTTTTATTTTAGATAGAGTTTTACAATGATTTAGGTCATGTATTTATTTGTACAATAATAAGAGATTGTAGTTTTACAAGTTAAATTATGTGCTACATTGCTATTCAGTTGTGATCTATTATTAGTATTTTTCCATCACTACCCTGCATTGTATTTATATGCGTCTTTATGCGAAATAATAATGAATAAAAAAATGCGGGTAAAAGGAAACATGAAATCATTTATTTAAATGAACTTAAACTGATTTGGATCATGTTACAGATCTCAAAGATAACTCCTAAGTAGGTAGGCTTTCTCAAAAGCCCAATCATCACTAGCTCAAGAGCTAGAATGGCTGAAAACTTGGTAATAGCAAAACCCCGATCAGAGAATTATGGCTTTGGGAATAGACTATGCTACAACTAACCAAGCAAATGTAGACTCTAACATACACCATCAACCGAATCCATGCTGGCAAAGCAATCCAAGCAAATCAAATCGAACCTCAGCATATTTTCAATTCAAACCTTAGGGATGAGTCGGGAATGATGGTGGTGAAATCTTAAGGAAGTGATGGAATCAAAATCCGTCAAGACCTATCATTAGGGCAAGAGCCCAAAAGGGTTTCAAAACTTGGTGATGAGGGCCCATTTTTTAGCACATCGACCCCAGAATTATTTTTTTACTAATCTCTTTTCTCTTATTCATGTATTGTATATTCCAAACAGACACACTTATCATACTTTACAAGGTGATGGACAAACTTATTAAAACTTAGTTTGTGGGTATCTATGGACCGACCTAAACCGGCGATGAGCTTTTAAACCGATGAATCCCATGGAAAACTAGCATCTTCAAGACTAATTTTTATTATTTTTTATTTACTTGGACTATTTACGTTATAACCTTTTTTAGAAACTTTTTATTTGGTTGTAATTGAGTTTTAGGACAGGCTACCCTAAAAGTGGCTAGTTGTAATTTTGTGAACTTTTTAACCTTAAAGGGAGCAAGTATAAATATTTTGCTTAAGTAAGGTTTTAGGGAGCTTTTTGGAACATTTTGTGAAAACACCCTTTGTTGCCGTGAGGATCATCCTTGCATGCAATCTATCTCTTATCAATTTCATCCTTGAAATTGTGACGAGAATCGACTTAAAATCAATTGTGAGTAATATCAATCATTTTTTGTTGCTACAAATTGTACTTAGTGAATCATATCTAGGTACTATTTTTTGTTTCCTTTGGTTCACGTGAATTTAGGGTTCTATTTTCATATTTGAAACTATTTCAATTTGAATTGGAATCTTTGTTCATTTCCTATTATTCATCATTGAAATCTTGCAATTGATTGTCCCATATATCCTTTTGATTTCCATCTTCATCAATTAAGATTAATTTATGAAGGAGTTGATCAAGTCAAGTGTTGTTGATTGTTAGTGTATTCACGTTTGTTGTGGAGTTAATTTCATTAGATTATGTTATATGCTTGAATCATTTAAGCATATCTCCATTTGGTATCACATCTTGCCTGGTTTTTACATCCGAATTTCATGAGGAATTAGGGGTTTATCCTTCTTGTGTGAAGTGGTTGTTGATTGGAGTTCATCATTTGTTATTTGATTGTGCTTAGTCGATTTTAGGCACATCATATTTGGTATCAGAGCTTATGGTTTAAGAGGAGGGATTTAGTAATTGTTAATTCGAAAAATTAAGGTTCTTGATTTTAGTACCTTGATCCGAATTGTTGAAGTGAAATTGAGTTATTTAATTGTGTTGTTGAGGTGTTATACTTGTTGCTACTTGTTGTAGACGTGGAGTACTTGTTATATTCCTTGTCTCCTTAAGTTAGCTGTGAGTGATTTAGGAGAAGTGATCATTGTGATCATTTGAAGGAAGTGAAATTTGAAGCCAAGAAGAGTGTGATCTTGAATTGTTTCAAGAGGATTTCGGAAATTGAGTAGTGTGTTTGCAATTTTTAGATTGCATTGTGTGGCAAAAAGGAAATCATTTGAATTCAAACATCTATTAACTTGAAGTAGTTATTGAGTAACATTAAGGAGTGTTGTTTGAATTTGAATTATCTTACCTTTTATGGAAAAGATTGCATTTAGTGGAGTTATTTGAATTGTTGTTGTTGCCCTTGTATGTGGACTATGGTATAGATTGCAACGTGAAGTGTTGTGTGTGTTGTATTGGGAAGGTTATTGCACCATGGTTGTATGTGTGTGGGTTGTGGTGTAAAAAGAGTGTAGTGAGTTATTGGAGTTGTGCTACAACGTGTTGTAAGTTTGTGTTGAGAAGACCAAAGAAACGTGTTGTGAGTTTGTTGACGAAAAGGGTGTTGCCGTCGAGTGGAAGTGTGTATATGTGCCGTGGTTGAAAGGGAGTTATAGTGATTGATTTTTGAAATTCAAAACACACATTAAGTCATTGTTTAATTGTATGTCATTTGAATTTGAAATTGAATCTTACCATTTGTGGAAAGTTGCATTAAAAGTGTCAATTTGAAATTGTTGTCGTGTTTGTGTGTGTATGTGTGGCGGTGTAAAGGAGTATTGAATTGATGGAGTTTATGTTTTGTGTATTGAGTAGAAGGTGTTGCACCATGAGTGAATTGTTGTAAGTTGGAGTGAGTGCACCGTATGTGAGTGTAGTGTTGTGGTGTTGTGTTTGTATGTTGAGTGAAGGAATTGCCATTTGTGAATTTGAGGATTATGTGTAGTGTAAGGTGCTGCACATTAAGATCAAGTGTGAGTGTGAACCATGGCTAAGAAAGGAAGTTAAGTAGTGAAGTTTGAAATTCAAAAATAATCATTTAAGTGTGAAAGTTATTGAGTATTATTACTTAAACAGTTGCTTAGTTAAATTCAATATTTTAACTACTTAGAAGTGTTTAACTATTGTTTCCTTTATTTTTACCATAGTTGAAGTGAGGATAAGTGTTGCACCGTGGTTAAGGGTGTGTGTTGCAATGGTTATTTATGTACCGTAGGTGTATGAGTGTGTATTGGCGTGGTTTGTGGAGTGTATGTAGTGTTGTATTTTTATAAACTTAGTGAAGGGTGTGTACATTTTGTGTTGGTTATTGTATGTGTTATCAAGATCATTGATGCTAGTGGCGTGAAACATTGTGAATCGTAAGCATAAGGGGAATTTGTCTGGCGGTGAATAGTGTGTTGTATATGTGTTTTCCTTGCTACCAATTGTGTATTTAAGTTGTGAGAAGCCAAGGTAAGAAAAGGAAAGTTGAGTAGTAGAATTTGAAATTCAAACAAGTCATTAAAGTGTGAAAGTAATTGAACTAATTACTTAAACACTTGTAGTTGAATTTAATTCTATCTACTTGAAAGTAGTTGAGTGTACTTCACTTGTAGCTTGGTTATGTACTTGAATGTGGAAGTGTAAGGATCATTATTGTGTTATTGGATTTAAACACAATAATGTCTAGTGAAATGTTTCATTATGCTAATGTATTGCCGCAGACATTGATTACATTTACTACTAAGGATGATGAACAAAGGGAAAACTTGTTTCATACTTCTTGTAGGGTACAAGGAAATTTATGTTTCCTTATAGTTGATGGTGGTAGTTGTACCAATGTGATAGCAGCATCGTTAGTATCGAAACTAAAACTTGCCACTACTCCACATCCTAAACCGTATAAATTGCATTGGCTTAGTGATAAAGGGAGTTTACATGTGACCCAAAGAGCTAGGGTACCTTTCAGTGTAGGGGATAAATACTGTGATGAAATCGAGTGTGATATTCTACCTATGTGTGCATCATATATATTGCTTAACAGGCCTTGGTTATATGATAGGAGGGTCTTACATGATGGCTTCAGGAATACTTATGTATTCTTGAAGGAGGGAAAACAAATTATTTTGAATCCGATGTCACCTTCAGAGGTTTAAAGGGTTTAGCAACAAATTAGTAGACCATCAGAGGGCCATAAGCAGTTGAACCAACCCTTAGAGCACAAAATTTGTTAGACATAGATGTACCAACTTTTAGAGGATCCTAATGATCATAATCAGATGAGCAAACTACTAAAGGACCAAACTGTTCAGGGGCAATTGTGTTCACTTTCAAAGATACTAGAGGCTTACGAGTAGTTGAGTAAACCTTTAGGGGATACTAAGGGTCAGAGTGATATGAGCAGATCACTAGAGGGCTAAACTATTTAGAGATATTTGTGTCCACCTTCAGAGGTTTCTGAGGGCTATGAATGATTGAGCTAACTATTAGAGGGTCATGAGAGTTAGCGCTATACATATGAGCTAGAGAAGGAGAAAACAATTTTAGTGGAATGGGTTGAGACAGGGGAGATCTCAATGGATAATGGGTCATTATTTGTGTTGCAGATGAGATACATCCAAGAAATGGAGGAGAGAAAAAAATCACCCCTTGTGGTATTTCAGATTTTGGGTTCTGTAGTGATACTTCTTTAGGTGGCTTGCTAAGGGGAATCAGAGTCTTTACTGCATATGATCTATCAGATTTGAGGACAAATCTTTTAGAGGCTCGAGGAGATGATAGGAATCAAAATCCGTCAAGACCTATCATTAGGGCAAGAGCTAAAGGATTTCAAAACTTGGCGATGAGGGCCCATTTTGAGCACATCGATCCCGAAATTATTTGTTTACTAACCTCTTTTCTCCTATTCATGTATTGTACATTCCAATA
Source organism: Laguncularia racemosa (assembly GCA_037954665.1). Classification (NCBI taxonomy): domain Eukaryota; kingdom Viridiplantae; phylum Streptophyta; class Magnoliopsida; order Myrtales; family Combretaceae; genus Laguncularia; species Laguncularia racemosa. The sequence continues at coordinate 10,885 of JBBMOL010001661.1, read as the reverse complement.
GGCACACTTATCATGCTTTATAGGGCGATGGACAAACATACTAAGACTCAGTTTGTAGGTTATCTATAGACTTCTCTAAACCGGCGATGAGTTGGGCCGACGAATCCTATGGAAGAACTAGCATCTTCAAGACTAATTTTTATTTATTTGTTATTTACTTGGACTATTTACGTCGTAACCTTTTTTAGACACTTTTTATTTGGTTGTAATTGAGTTTTAGGACCGGCCACTCTAAAAGTGGCATAGATGTAATTTTGTGAACTTTTTAACCCTAAAGGGAGCAAATATAAATACTTGCTTAAGTAAGGTTTTAGGGAGCTTTTTGGAACATTTTGAGAAAACACCCTTTTGTTGCCGTAAGGATTATTGTTGATTGAAATCGCAATCATACAAATTAAAATCCTTTTTACTCCGACTCTTCCTTGCGATCAATTAGGCAAGTGCACCTATCGATTACAGTAGTATAGAGTTTAAGCACGGATATCGTTCCCTCAGGGATCTACAAGTACTAATACTATCCTCAAACCGACTATCTAACCGCACAATTTCGAGGTGAATTGATTTGACCAAATTACCTAAATTAAACTAAATTATCTAATAGAAATGAAATCAATGGATATCAAACAATGAGTTAAATTATCAAATTCAATGTTCCAACGCATACCCCACTCTTACTACTCATCTAATTACTATGCAACTTCAATCCTTAGAAAACTAATTAATGAGTACTGATTATCTCTGATCCGCGGGGCATCTAACACTAAGTTAATGTTTCTTCAAAAATCACTAACTCCTAATTCTAACCGTATTAACAAAGATCCCTCTTTTATTAACAACAATCAGAATTGCATGATTATACCGCAACCCTCAATTAGATTAAATCATTATATCCAATCTAATACGGAAAACTTATGCTTTCTATCCCTAGATTGCATACAAGCCTTTTCATCCGATGTATGATCTATTCAAATAAGAGATTTCCCAATCAACTTATCAGAAATCAATGTAATCTAATGCTGGCCAAACATCAAATCAACAATATATAATAAACAACATGGATGAAATCAGAGATGCTCAATCGTCATTAATTTTGCAATAAACCCAATGTTACATAGTAATCAGACTTTCGTAAGATTCGGGTACGAAATAATTAGCTACACATGGTTCTCAAGGAATAACAAAACGAAATAATCAAATCCATGTGTGAAACACTTCTAGAATTAAAGCTCGAAAATTCCTTTGGCTGCTGTTGTTCTCCCAAAATTCCAGTACGTGTTTTCTGCCTTCTCTCTCCTTTTTTCTCTCTCTTCAAAGACGACTATTTATACCTAGGGTAGCTTCCTCTCTGGCGTGTAGAAGATATCCTTCAAATATGGACGAAAGATTTAAAGATATCTTTTCTTCGATAGACACAGGGTCATACTACACGGGCGTGTAGATAAACCGTATATCTCTCTGAGTCAGTGAACTCTGGGCGTGTATATCCCACACGGCCGTTTGCAATAGCCGTGTATATCTCTGTCTTCTTTGTTCTTCGTACACGGTTGATTACACGGGTGTGTAACTCAACCGTGTGTCCTCCTCAATGTGTTACTATGCACGGTTGGCTTACACGGGTGTGTATTCCAACCGTGTACTGGTCTGTCCTAAAAACTCTTCTTCCACGCTGATACACGGTCTGATACACGGGCGTGTATCCGAACCGTGTAATCTCCCGATTCCTTCACACGGCCGTTTGTAAAACTGTGTGACTTCCTTTAACTTCAAAGCATTCCCTTTTTACTTGCTTTTATCTCCAATTCGTCTTGAATTTAAATACTTTTCATCAAATCATCCTTTTCCACACCTGAACATGAAATATAAATCAATTAAGCATCATAATCTTATATTTTCACCCCCAATTATCTCAAAAATTGACTTAATCATCTCCAATTATAAGAGTTAAAATAGATTTATCAATTATCCTTGCATGCAATCCATCTCTTATCAATTTCATCCTTGAAATTGTGGCGAGAATCGACTTGAAATCGATTGTGAGTAATATCAATCATTTCTTGTTGCTACAAATTGTACTTAATGAGTCATATCTTGGTGCTATTTGTTGTTTCCTTTGGTTCACTTGAATTTAGGGTTCTATTTTCATATTTGAAACTATTTCAATTTGAATTGGAATCTTTGTTCATTTCCTATTATTCATCATTGAAATCTTACAATCGATTGTCCCATATATCCTTTTGATTTCCATCTTCGTCAATTAAGATTAATTTGTGAAGGAGTTGATCAAGTTAAGTGTTGTTGATTGTTAGTGTATGCATGCTTGTTGTGGAGTTAATTTCATTAGATTATGTTATATGCTTGAATCATTTAAGCATATCTCCATTTGGTATCACATCTTGCTTGGGTTTTACATCCGGATTTCATGAGGAATTAGGGGTTTATCCTTCTTGTGTGAAGTGGTTATTGATTGGAGTTCATCATTTGTTATTTGATTATGCTTAGTCGATTTTAGGCACATCAGGAAAGAGTTTGAGGAAAAGCAACAGGACATGGAAAAGAAGTTACTCGAAAAGTTTCACGAGAAGATGAGGGTTTTTGAGGAAACCGATGGATTTGAGTGGATTGATCTAATTAATCTACCCATTTATGAAGATGAGTGATGGGTGTCGAATCCAACAAAAATAAAACCTACTCCTAGACAATTATATGATTTGCATATAGTGGTGAGTAAGGTCGAATCCACAGAGATTGGTTAAACTTATTTCTATTCAAGGAGAATAAAAGGGAAAAGAAAAATGGGGGGGTTTTGTTTGTGAATCAAAATAAAGTAAAACAAGGTAAGAAAATCGAATATTGATAAAAGCCTAGCCAAAGGAATCAAGATAGTTTAATTCAAGGAATTGATCATCGATGCAAATGTTCTCTATTCTTAGTTCTAGATAAACTGGTTATGGTTATTAATAAGCTCTAATAACCTATCTCTCCTTACTTCCTCGATAACCTCAGACAAGCGCTTTGAATTATTTCTCTTATTGATTAAACAACCCTAGACAAGCGCTTAGGATTTAATCTATCAATAGCATTAAGATCTAGAGAGACCACCAATTCATGCCAGTAGATTATAAGATAACCTATTTAAACATGATCACACACCTCCATAACATGAATTCGATCATCTCTTTTATAACCAAACATGTTATTGCGTCACTAAGACTAGAACAATCAAAAATTACGGATTTGACGTGCTAGTTGACAATATATTAACTTGCTAATTGAGTAGAAGAGCTCTATTCATACCAATCAACAAAGATAATAATGACAAAACGATTAGAAGATATATCAATACCCGAAAGCAAAGAATAGAATAAATACAAATCAATTAGACCTCACAATTCGTGGAGAATTAAACATCTATGACCCTTTGGCTAGAAAAGTAGCTTAGCTACTCATGTTCATCAACAAAACGAAAATAAAAAGTAAAGACATTATGAACCCGGTGGCCGGCTCTGCCTCCAAGATGATCCAAGGTTCTTCAAGATCCAAAGATTCAAAAGTTGTCCTAACCCTCTAGGGTTGATTCTATTTATATTGTTAGGGAGATAGCATGTAATCTTTTGCTAGCAAGATATGAAAATATCTTTCCTTTTCCAAGTAGATTTCGAGAAGTGAAGATTCTTCTGCCTGGCACGCCCCAACACACGGCCGTGGGTCAAGCCGTGCCATCCTCTGTGCATATTCTTCAAGTCTTCATCCGCGCCAGTGTGAACCACGGTTACACACACGGCCAGATTTCAAGCCATGCCTTCATCTGTGCATAATCTTCAAGTCTTCATCCATGTCCAGTGTGTACCACGATTACACCCACGGCTAGATTTCAAGCCGTGCCTTCATCTGGTTGATGTTCCACACTTTCTTCTCCTTGGCACGTCTAGCTTCCACCACGGCTCCAAGCACGGTTTATCCCACGGCTTCCACCACGGCCGTGCCCTAAGCGGTGTCTCTCTCTGTTCAAAGTCCTCATTTCCGCCTTCTTGTCCAGTGTGTAGCACGGTTTGCGCCATAGTCGTGCCTCAAACCGTGCTTCCGATACACGGCCGTGTATCTTCCTATTGATTCAAAACCAAGTACACGGCCGTGTACTTCAATTACACGCCCATGTACTTCCCTCCGGCGGTGTAAATCCTTATCTTTGAACCAAGTTGTAGATGACTTCTCTAATTTACTTGAATTGGCATCCTTGACTCCATTTAACCTAATTTATCACGATGATAGAATTAAAGTACCATTTCCTTATGATTTCTATAAAATCAATAATAATTTAACATAATTTATACTATAAAGATTGAGTATAAAATGGCTCTATCAATTAGGAATTCCTCGATAAGTTCAAGATCCCGAATTTTGAAAAGTATGATGGTACAAGTTGCCTAAAACTCCATGCTAGACTCTATATCAAATACATAGGTAAATATACCAAGTACAAACGATTCATGGTGCAGACCTTTCAGGACAATTTAACTAGGCTAACTCTAGCGTGGTATGCATAGTTAGATTTGAATGAGATAGAAACATGGGATAAGTTAGCAAGGGTCTTCTATAACCAGTACAAGTTTAATGTTGAATAAACTCCATCCATTTGGGACTTGAATAATATGAGGAAGAAGAGTACGAGTCTTTTAAAGAATATGCACAATGGTGAAGGGGTGTAGCTGCTAAGATAACTACCCTCCTACCAAAGAAAGATATGACTTACATGTTCGTCAACACCTAAGGCAAACCTTACTACCAGCATTTAGTGGGGCATGCTGCCACGAGCTTTGCTGAGATAATATAGGTCGGATGTCATATCAAGAATGCAATCTCTTCGAGAAGGCTCCCTATTCTAGAAGAGGTAGAAAAGAAAGTCATACACCCGAGGCCAGTTAGTAAAGGTAGGAAAACAACTGTTGGTATAATAGCTATAAGGAATCATGCTAAGCCAACGCCATAAGTAACTATCCAGATGAACCAGAATACCCCTGAGCAAGATCCAGACTGACACTAATAGAGAAAGAAGTTCACTAGAATCCCTATCCCTTAAGTCGGGTTCTTCACCATCTCCAAGATGAGAATCTATTGAATTTTGAGGTACCTCTTGATAACTACAGACCCAAAGATTATAACCCCAACCTTCATTGTGAGTATCATTTGGGACAAGAGGGGCATTCTACGGATAATTTTTGGAGGTTGAAGAACATGATACTAGACCTTATAGATGCTAAGTTGGTTTAGTTGGACTTTATAGAAGCTCTAGCACCTAATGTCAATAACAATCCTTTGCCAAGCTATAGGGCCTCCATCAATGTGATCATCATTGAAGAATATGGGTCAGTGATAGATTTAGATGAGCTACCTATCATGTTGGAATAGATAGAGTGGAACTTAAAGTAGAAAAGTCACTTACAAGATATAAGAAATCTCAGAGATTGCACTAGAACTAAACCTACAATTCACCGATTGCTCAAGGAAGGAAAAGTGAAGAAGGAAGAGATTCAAGCCATGATGAACCTTAAGCCAAAGAAGAATTGTACATAGAAAGAGTTAAGAAAGAGGTATCTAATGGCCGATCCCACCGTCGACATATAGGGAGAGGCATTCGGGACATTCAAATACTTGGTAAACTAGTCATTTGTGCTAAGAGTACACAAATGCATCTCTTACAAGCTAGGGCCCAAAATTTGAAGAAGGGACAAGTAGGAGCAAGAGACAATTACCATTCAGCCCAAGAAATTCGTGCTCAACATTTTAATGTCACTAGAGAATTGTAAGGTTGCACCACTGAATTACCAAGCTATGAATCAAACCACAAAGGTATGCCTAATGATAGGAGGATTGACCTGCTTAGGGAGAGTATATGATTTGATCGAAGAGATCAGGAGGAAGGTTGCTATGGAACCGTCTTCTAGGAAGTCCCAAGGCTTAATGATAGAGGGGAAGTGAGGGATCAGAATCCCCTTAAGAGGATCATAAAAGCTAGCAAATACAAGATCACAGATCAGCTGACTAAGGTCCTTACTCCAATCTTCTTGATGGGCCTTCTTTTATCTTTTGATTTACATTGTGAAGCACTTATGAAATTACTTCATGAAGTCAAGGTTCTTGATGGTATTTCAAATGAGAAAGTGGGTTTAGTAATCAATTCTATCTTTGCTATAGATCAAATAACCTTTTCACTAGAAAAGTTGGGAGAAGAAGGTGACTAGCACACTAAGTCGTTATTCATTGTAGTTAAATGCAAAGATATGGTAGTGGCTTGAGTACTGATTAACAATGGCTCGTCTTTGAATGTGTATCCATTATCCACACTAAACCTATTGGGGATAGATGCATCATAATTGAAGTCGAGCTTGATCACTGTGTGAGCTTTCGATAGGTTTAAGAGAGAGATATTGGAGGAAGTTGAATTGCAAATTGAAATCGATCCAAAAGGGTTCACAATTCCTTTCTAGGTGTTGGACATACTAAGGTCTTTCAATTTGCAATTAGGGAGACCTTGGATACACTCAACTGGAGCTATACCATATAGCCTACACTAGAAGGTTAAGTTTGTGTCTAACGGCTGGGTTATGATATGTTAGGGGAATAAGACTATGCCATATACAGAGAGACTACCATTCCATATGTTGGGAGTAGAGAAATGGAAGAACCGGGATTGCAAAATTTTAATGGTGTGTATGTAGCCGCAGATGAAGAGTTATGCTCAGTTCAACAACGGATTGGCACGTTTGGTTTGGGGTATAAACCAACTCATTAGGAGATTGAGGAGATGAAGAAGAGGAGAGTTGAGGAGTTATACTATGCTCAGCTAGTGTTTCCAGACATCAACAACACATTTCCAACATTGGCTTATACCCAACAGTTGGAACTACTTGAGCTAACTGACTTATTTAACTAGCAATGGATCATTAACATGATAGAAGATGATATCAGCAAAGGTGATGTGAACCCTAGGTCGAGATTTTCCTAAAACCCCATCAGATGGAAACGTAGGCCTAAAATCGTCCTTGGAACCAAGCAACAACTTGACCCTAACTTAAATAACGAATTACAACCAAAGTTATAAAGAAATTACGATCGAAACAAGTTACCTTTATTGGATTAGAGTGACTTCTCGATGAAGAAAAATAGAGAGGTTTTCCTTAGGAAAAAGTACATGAAAAAGTCCCCTAATTGAAACCTTAAAAGACTATATATAGTCTTAGAAATTAAAGGAGTAAAATGATAAGAAATCACAAGACAGGCAATTAAAGCTGACTGCTAGCGGTGTATATCTATGCCGGCTAAGTAAGCTGGCGGCTTACAAAGACAAAGCCAGCGACCTAAAGTGCTAGGCTGGCATCATAAAACCGACGGCCTTCTTCCACTTCCAAGCAATCTTTAATATTAATAATGGAGATGCTTAATAAATTGAAAACGATCTTTTCCTCTATTGGTGCAAGTATTCGCAAAACGTGGTCCAGATGTTCTTGAATAAGTCCATTTAAGGCTTGCTCCATGCGTTTTGCCCTTAACCTTGTCATCGGTCCTCCAATTCCTTCCAGTGGGTCATAGGAGAGAGTTGATGCAAGTTGATTTCCATCATTCCCTCCTTCTTCGAAAGGATTTGTCCTCGAATCACTTGCATCATATAAGGATAAATCAGCAACATTAAAAGTAGCACTTACATTTCCAAAGTTGCTAAGCAAATCAATCTTATAGGCATTGTCATTTATCATTTCTATCACTTGGAACGGCCTATCTCCTCTGGGTTGTAATTTGGATTTCCTTTGTTCGAGAAACCTCTCCTTGCGAAAATGTACCTAAACCTAATCTCCAGGCTAAAAAACGACCTTAGTGCGCCATTTATTGGCTTATCTAGCACAGTTTTCATTCTTCTTGTCTTTGTTGGTATGAGCATTAGCATGTAGGTCCTTTACAAAATCGGCCTTTTGTTTTCCATCAAGATTAACAATTTCATTAGAAGGCAAAAGTAATAAACCTAAAGGAGTTAAAGGATTAAAACCATACACAATCTCAAATGGTGAACATGATGTAATAGAATGAATAGTTCTATTGTATGCAAACTCAATATGAGGGAGGCAAGCTTCCTATTGTTTTAAGTTCTTTTAAATGATAGCACGTAACAATGTGGTAAGTGTCCTATTACCTACTTCAGTTTGCACATCCGTTTAGGGATGTGCAACAGTTGAAAATAGGAGTTTAGTCCCTAATTTATTCCATAAAGTATGCCAAAAATGACTTAAGAACTTAACATCTTGATCACTTACTATTGTTCTAGGCAATCCATGCAAACGTACTACTTTCTTGAAGAACAAATCAGCAATATGTGTTGCATCGTTGGTTTTAAAACATGTAATAAAATGTTCCATCTTACTAAACCTATCAATAACAACAAATATGCTATCTTTACTACTTTGAGTCCTAGGTAACCCAATTACAAAGTCCATGAAAATATCAATCCATGGGTGAGTAGGTATAGGCAATGGTGTATAGAACCCATATGGTTTTACTTTAGACTTTGCTTGTTTACAAGTTAGACACTTATCACAAATAGATTGCACATCATGTTTCATGTTAGGCTAATAAAAATGTTCATGCAATATGTCTAAAGTCTTTTGCACACCAAAATATCCCATTAGACCTCCTCCGTAGGACTCTGTAACTAGCAGTTCTCGTAAAGAACACTTAAGTACACACAAACTATTCTTTTTAAACAAGAATCCTTTATGCCTATAATATACCCCATAAGCACATTTTAAACAGGCATTCCATGCTTAGTAGAAATCAGCATCATTACTATACAATTTCTTAATGAATTCAAAACTAAGTAATTTAGATTGCTAAGATTTTAGTAATACGTACCTTCTATATAATGCATTAGCAACAATATTTTCTTTCCCATTCTTGTATTTGATTACTTAAGGAAAAGTTTCTATGAATTCCAGCCACTTAACAAGTCTTTTATTATGCTTACCTTAGGATTTTGAAAATCTTAAGCTCTCATAGTCAGAATGAATGACAAACTCCCTAGGCCACAAATAGTGCTACCATGTATAAAGAGTTTGTATTGAGGCATATAGCTCCTTGTTATAGGTAGGGTAATTTAATGCTACCCCACTAAGCTTTTCACTAAAGTAGGCAATTGGTTTGGAATCCTGCATCAAAATAGCCTGATGCGTGAAATCCTAGGTATGTTAAACCTAGAACCCCGACATCACAATTGGATTCAATTACCTCGAGGATCGTCTTGAATAAGCAAAGCATAACTAGACCTCAATCACCCCCACTGACTGAAACCTAAGTTATCAAAAGGGTATTCTTAGAAATTTGGTTAAAAATTCCTATGGAAAAGTTCTTTAATAAAAGAACAAAAAGAGGTTTCGTTGTTTCCCACAAAAAAAGGATTTTTTTTTTCAATTCAATAATAAGATGTTCCTTATAGCCGACCCTTACATGGCTTATATAGAGTCATACAAAAATATGGAAAACCAAACACAATATGGAAATCCTAAGTTGGCTAATCTATCCTTATCCTTATGTAACCGAGTAGGCAACTAAATAATATAAACTACAAATCAACAAATAAAAATCAACACAAATCGAAAGTGTCTCTATTATAGCGATTTACTAAAAATATTTAATGTCCCTAAATTATTTCATCCTTCCATGGTCACGTGAATCCAGTTAACATATATATGTTCTCTTTCAGTGTAGCTTGATTCCCTGGCTTGCAAGTCCATGACTAGTCCTTGTAGAGCTTCGTTCATCCTACTAGCTCTAGCCCGGGTCATTAGGCCTCCAATACCATGTAATAGATCATGAGGTTTTGGCTCCTTCTTTTATGATGCTAGCTGATCCTTATTATTCCCTCTTTCCTTGAAAAGATTCGTCCTCGAATCACCTGCATTATAAAAAGTAAGATCAGAAACATTACAATTGCACTTATATTACCATAGTGACTCAACAAATCAATCTTGTAGGTGTTGTAATTGATGCGCTCCAAGACTTGGAAAAGTCCCTCTCCTTTAGGATGTAATTTAGGCTTTCACTGCGATGCAAATCTTTCTTTTCTCAAATGCACCCAAACCTTTTCTCTTGGATGAAACACAGTCTTGACACATCCCTTTGGTATTGGTCACTTCGGATCGCATATAATTTCTTCTCATCCATGGCTAGCTCATCTGTTCTTGTAAGAAAGCCAAAAGAAAACACCATACTAGGTAACAACAGGTTAGTGTCAATATAAGTACAATAAACATCCTTATACATAAGTACAAGTAGTTGTTTCCTCGCCAACATTGCACTGATAGAGATCGGGAGGCATCCAACACTCAGGAGCTAGTCAAAGCTAATGACCCTTTACAAGGTATCGGGGGTCCTATGACACGATCACGGACTAAGCGAATGAAGGAGGCATTGCAAGGGTTGATTGTGGAACTTCAGGAGCAAGAGGTGATTCGAATTCGACACAACTCTAACACAAGTCCTAAGCTCATGAACATCATATATCAAAGTGGGGACGAAGCAGAGGACATCGGAATTGCATTGACGACCACTAGCGAAGGAAAGGCCGCCAACCTATCACCTAGGCCGCCGGCCTAGAATTGGCCAGCCTTTAAAAGGCAAGGCACGCCGGCTATGAAGGCTGTCGGCCTTGGAATTTACACTGCCGGCCTACTGGCCGACCTAAACCCTCCGTTGTTTTTTTATTTCAAAGCTAGCCCTGGATGTATTTAGGCTACCAGCTTTTAATTAATGACGAATATAAACTCCTTTGTACAATATTTGAAAGGGCATCATCAGATTTATCATATTGTGAATGAGATTTTTGAGAGAGTTCTCTCTCCTT
>JBBMOL010001660.1:0-34616 GCA_037954665.1 Laguncularia racemosa | reverse complement strand
ACGGCTTGAAATCTAGCCGTGGGTGTAACCGTGGTACACACTGGACACGGATGAAGACTTGAAGATTATGCACAGATGAAGGCACGGCGTGAAATCTGGCCGTGTGTCTAACCGTGGTTCACACTGGGCGCGGATGAAGACTTGAAGTGCTTCCTTTATCAACCCGTTAAGTGCTTCCTTGAATCGTTTCACTCGAGTTCTTGTGATCGGTCTAGGTGGCACTTCAAGAGGATCCACATTCCATCTTCTGGCTTAACTCCCATCATGGCTCTCATCAGCTCTTCCTTTTAATTTTCTTCAATATAAGTCTTGTTGATCATGATAGTTACCATATTATACTTTCCAAACTTATTTGCATGGACAATGGAATTTTTGATAACATGACATATGTGGGACATTTGAAAATAAAACTTTGTCATAATTATTTAACTTATGGTGCTGGACCTTCAATATGTAAAAGTACTTTCCCATTTTGAGCTTTTAACTCACTTATGCTTTTTTGCTTCTGATCTAATAATAAACTACTTTTGCAATTTCTTTTTAAAGTTCTTTTGATTCGCTTGACCTTTTACTTAGCTTTTTATTCTTGGCTTGATCTAACCTTTGATTGTGATATTAGTTGTGATTTTTTGTTGCTTGTGGTTCAGCTTCTAATTTTTTTCTTTTAGTTCATGTGATGAAGATCACATTAGGAGGATTGGTCTAAGGATGATCAAAGACAAGATAAGGAGTTAGGAGTAAAGAGCATGGACCTATTCGAAGTGCGGATCATGAAGATGGAAGTCGAAGACAGAATCGAAGGTCGACAACGTCAAGATTATTGAAGTCCACTGGCCACTAGCCTAAATGGCTAGCTTTAGAGAAGGCCACTAACCTAAAGTGGCTGGCATAAATGAATTACAAACACTCTTCTTCTCTTCCTGAAGAACTTGAACTTATCAAAATTGTTCCGTGGCGTTCATACCTTTACTTATCAATCGGTCTTCCATCCTAATTGTGGTGTATACATCATGCTAATGTTCATGCTTCACTATAAGCAGCGGATCATGGTTTTCCATTCATTTGTGATCAATTGTTGATTGTTCGATTCAGTTAGATTTAGAGTTTCGGCATAGGTTGATGGAGTTTGCATCATTTGGTATCAAAGCACTCAGGTTTATCAAGATCGCCTATCTTATTTCAATTATTAGTTCTTAGATTTAGGGTTTAGATAAAAAAAAAATCGTTCTTTGAATTCTGAATTGTTGCAAGTAGATTGAATTTGATTGTTGTTAGTATTGAAAGGAAGCGTACATACTTCCTTACTTCAAATTCATAAAAAAAAATTGTGATTGATAGTTTGTGGTGATCTTTATTGCAATTCTTAACATTATGTGAATCTTGTCAAGTCATGTTACGAAACTGCTATTGGGAAAGTTGGATGAATTTTTACAGGAACAAATTCGATTAGATTGTTAGTTGCAAAAGAACTAAAAAGACAAATTTTTTAGTGGATAAGGATTGGTGAGAATAGTAGATTTATTTGGGTGAAACACGTGAGTAAGTGAATTTGAGAGATTACATTTTATTACTCCTAACATTGTCTTATGCAGCAATATGTCTCATAGAAAGACTTTTGAAAATGTTGATGGGGAGGAGTTTGTTGTTTAGGAGAAGTTGTTGATAGCTAGGAGAGTTTGGAATGTACAGGTTAGAGATAGGAAAAGGTGCAAAGGGAGAATCTTTTTCACACTAGATGGTAGGAGTTATACTAATGATGTGAAATTGATAGAGCCATTTTATACTCAATCTTTATAGTATAAATTGTGTTAAATTATTATTGATTTTATAGAAATCATAAGGAAATGGTACTTTAATTCTATCATCGTGATAAATCAGGTTAAATGGAGTCAAGGATGCTAATTCAAGTATTTTAGAGAAGTCATCTACAACTTGGATCAAGACAAGGAATTACACCACCGGAGGAAGCACGGTTTGAGGCACGGCTAAGGTTCAAACCGTGTTACACATTGGATAAGAAGGCGAAAATGAGGACTTTTAACAGAGAGAGACACGGCTTAAGGCATGGCCATGGTGGAACCCGTGGGAGAAACCGTGCTTGAAGCCGTGGTGGAAGCCAGGACCAAGGAGAAGAAAGTGTGGAACATCAACCAGATGAAGGCATGACTTGAAATCTAGCCGTGGGTGTAACCGTGGTACACACTGGACACGGATGAAGACTTGAAGATTATGCACAGATGAAGGCACGGCGTGAAATCTGGCCGTGTGTCTAACCGTGGTTCACACTGGGCGCGGATGATGACTTGAAGAATATGCATAGAGGATGGCACGGCTTGATCCACGGCCGTGTGGTGGGGCGTGCCAGGCAGACGTATCTTCACTTCTCGAAATCTACTTGGAAAAGGAAAGATATTTTCGTATCTTGCTAGCAAAAGATCACATGACATCTCCCTAACAATATAAATAGAACCAACCCTAGAGGGTTAGGACAACTTTTTGAACTTTTGATCTTGGAATCTTGGATCTTAAAGAAGGAAACGCGGAGGCAGAGCAAGCAACCGGGTTCATTATGTTTCTATCTTTTATTTTCATTTTATTGATGAACATGTGTAGCTAAGCTACTTTTCTAGCCAAAGGGTCATAGATGTTTAATTCTCCACGAATTGTGAAGTCTAATTGACTTGTATTTATTCTATTCTTTGCTTTCGGGTATTCATATATCTTCTAATCATTTTGTCATTATTATCTTTGTTGATTGGTATGAATAGAGCTCTTCTACTCAATTAGCAAGTTAATATATTGTCAACTAGCATGTCAAATCCGTAATTGTTTGATTGCTCTAGTCTTAGTGACGCAATAACATGTTTGGTTATAAAAGAGATGATCGAATTCATGTTATGGAGGTGTGTGATCATGTTTAAATAGGTTATCTTATAATCTACTAGCATGAATTGGTGGTCTCTCTAGATCTTAATGCTATTGATAGATTAAATCCTAAGTGCTTGTCTAAGGGTTGTTTAATCAATAAGAGAAATAATTCGAAGCGCTTGTCTGAGGTTATCGAGGAAGTAAGGAGAGATATGTTGTTAGAGCTTGTTAATAACCATAACCAATTTATCTAGAACTAAGAATAGAAAACATTTGCATCGATGATCAATTCCTTGAATTAAACTATCTTGATTCCTTTGGCTAGGCTTTTTATCAATATACAACTTTCTTATCTTGTTTTAACTTTATTCGATTCACAAACCAAACCCCCCATTTTCCTTTTCCTTTTTATTCTCCTTGGATAGAAATAAGTTTAACCAATCTCTGTGGATTCGACCCTACTCACCACTATATGCAAATCATATAATTGTCTAGGAGTAGGTTTTATTTTTGTTGGATTCGACACCCATCAGAAATCCCATGAATTGAGTTGTGAGACCCAGTAATAAATAATCAATTTCTTAGATCGCCTAAATCCTAATTTTTGAATAAAAAAAAATTACTGACCTGTTGTCTATAGAGACAAGAACCGGTAATATATATATATAAGAAATTATTGACCCCATTGCCTATAAGAGATAAGAACCAATAATAATATAAACTGAGCTTAAACCTACAAGGTCAAAACCCCGACTGCTTGTTCAAAAGGAGCAGATATGAGAAAGAACTTTTCAATTGAAAAATTCGTCCCTCCCTTTAACACAAGTTTTGATACCCTATTTATAGAGTTCTAAGGCTAATTAATGAAAAAAAAACCCGTCATCATACCCATCAATAACCCATTACCAAAGAAAATTAAATGTGCTCTTAACTATACTAATAACTATTTTGTTGATGTAAGCAATGACCTCAATTATCTTCTAGAATCTTTAATTATTGTCTTGGTTGATTTGGGCTTCATTTTCTTAAGCTTGGATGACATTAATGAATTTGGGTTTAGCCTAGCTCAATGCCTCAAAAGTCCTTCTAGACTTGACCTCACTTTCAAAAATGATCTTCACAAAGCCTTGCATAGCTTGCTTGATCTGTTTTGCTCGCGCCCTTGTGATAAGCCCTTCAGGTATTTGTAGTTCCTTAATTCCACTTCGATTGCATTTGTCCTCTTCAATACTGAACCTTGAGATGGTCCTCCATCATCCTCCCTCTCTTCAAAAGGATTCGTCAGATCAGACACATTAAATGTGGTACTAACATTATACTCACTTGGCAAATCCAACTTATATGCATTGTCATTGATTTTAGCCACCACTTAAAATGGTCCATCTCCTCTTAAATCTAATTTAGTCCGCCTTCAAGTTGGAAACCTTTCTTTCCTCATATGCACCCATACCCAATCTCCAGGTTCAAAAGTTACTTTCATTCTGCCTTTGTTAGCTTGGGTAGCATTCTTCTCATTCTACTTCATGATGTGATGTCTGGCTTGTTCATGAATCTTTTTCACCATCTCATCCTTCTTTTTACCATCTAGACTAGTAATCTCATTCACCTGCAAAGGAATCAAATCTAATGGGGTCAAAGGATTGAAACCATATACAATATCAAAAGGTGAGAAACCAAAAGAAGAATGCACAACTCGATTGTACGCAAAATCAATAAATGGAATGCATTCTTCCCAAGATTTCAAATTCTTCTTTATCACAACACGCAAAAGAGTAGTCAATGTCCTTGATGGGAAAATTTCCGGCACCATCGACACTTCTAGAACTCGATTTGGATGATGATCCAAATCACTCATATTTTACGTCATTTTTTTTCATCTAATAAGTATTTGAGAAATAATCTTACAGGTACAATAATAATTTTCCATGGGACGCCAACATGTCCTACATTATTTAATGGCCACGGGACATCATTAGCTTTGCATTTAAAGGCCCACAATGATTATTTCCATTATGAAGCATTGGCTCATGAAGACTTATAATATTTTGTACTTTGAAATTGTTTTATAGACTATTTTATGTTGTATTTTCTTTTGGGACACTTTCATTTTGATTGTAATTTTTGTTTAGGACCGGCTACCCTAAAAGTGGCATAATTGTAATTTTTGTGCATTTTCTAACCCTAAGGGTGGCATGTATAAATACTTGCTTACAGTAGGGTTTGAGGAGGCCAAAATTTTTAGATTTGAACATCACATTTTCATAAGAGAGCATAGGGTTTCCCTAGTTCAATTTCTCTTATCAATTTCAATTTGCAAGACTTGAAATTGTGGCTAGTGCAACAAAGGGCAATTGTGAGTAATATCAATTCCTTCTTTGTTGTTTTTTCCTTATCATCACTAGTGAGTCATATCTAGGGTTGATTTGGATTTTCTAGGATAGATTTTTTATTGCAATTGTGATCAAATATCATGTTATGAAATTGATTGCTTTAGTATTTGATACCATCATCAATATTGGAATCATTTGTGATGTAAATGGTGCTTGTTGGGAGAGGATAAAATCACGGTTTTCAATCTGTTCTTCTTGACACAAATTCACGTGGATTTCACTTATATTTGATGTTACTTGGTAAGGCTTAATCTTGTTGAATTGTTGATTGCATCTTTGGACCTAAAGATTTCATCAAAATTCCAATAGGGTTCATGCAATTTCTAGTCCAATTGAACCGGTTGAGGTTTGTGAGTTGGGGTTTGTTTCTTTGATTCATTTGCATGTGCTTGGGCTTGGTTTTGAGCACATCATCTTTTCGTATCAGAGCATCATCATATTTGGATCTAAGATTGATTACATCCTAATTGAAGAATTGGTTACATTCATTGGAAATCGATGCCATTGTTCATGAGATTAAGACTAGTTTGATTGACATTGTTTGATTGTCTTTCAAATTAGTTTTACATGTGCTTAATCTTTGTTTTAGGCACATCATCTTTCGGTATTAAAGCTTGAGGTTTAAGAGGTGGGATTTTTCAATTGAGATTCGGAAGTTATGGGTTTGAGAAGGGAATTTTCATGATCTTCGCTTTCAATTAGGGTTCTTCATTTCTTTTGATCCGAAATTATATGTGTGTGGAGGATTGAGTTGCTTAATTGTGTTATTGAGGAGTTGAATTTGTTATTTGTTGAAGTGGAATTGGAAATCTTGTTATAGCTCATGTGTTGTTGAGATCACCGTGAGTAGAAGGGCATGTATGTGTGTGTTGATTGAAGGAGTTGCAACATAGTGTCCTTGAGTTTGCCATGAGGAAGAGTTGTGTTTCTTTGTGATAATTTGTGATCCCTTGGGTAAAGTGGAAAAAAATTTGAAAACAAAGAAGAGCAAATGGAGAGTTGATGATTTCAAGATTGTAGTTTAAATTTTGAAAGCAAAGAAGAGTGAATGGAGTGTTGATGATTTTGGAATTGTGATTGTCTTTTACAATTTCCAGATTTGAATTTGAGTGGAAAAATAGGAAATCATTTGAAATTCGAATACATCCCTTAAGTTTGAAGTAGTTATTGAGTGGTAATGATTACATTTCATTTGAATTTGAAATTGAATCTTACTATTTGTGGAAAGTGCATTAAGGATGTTCATTTGAATTTGTTGGTGTGAATTTAAGGAGTTGTGTGGAGTAAGGTGCTGCACATTGAGGCTAAAGTGTGAATGTGTGTCGTGGTTAAGAAAGGAAATTAAGTGGTGAAGTTTGAAATTCAGAAAAAAAAAAAAAGAAGCATTTAAAGTGTGAAAGTTATTGAGTTTCATTACTTAAACACTTGATTAATTGAATTTAATTTCTTAACTACTTGGAAGTATTTATTTGTGCTTTAATTATTTTACTATACTTGAAGTGACAAGAAGTATTTGTTGCATTGGTGACTTGTTGCACCATGGGTGTATAAGTGTGTGTGTTGTTATCTAAACGTGTTATTGTGATGTGGTGAAGTGAAGGGAGTGTACTACAATTATTTGAGATTAAATTTATACTTCAAATAAATCGCATCCACAAACATGTCAAATGACAGCGTAAATGGGGGCATTGGCAATGAGGCTAATAGCCATGTGGGTGGCAGACCAGGTCGTCGAAATACAAGTGGAAGAACTCTAGATGAACAACTTCAGGACCTTACCACAATTGTTGCTACATTAGCAATAAGGATTGATAAGATGACATTGCCACCACCACCTGTGATAAACCCTTAGGCACCACCTAGAGTAGCCCCTCAGAATGTTTAGAGAGAAGGGGCAGTTAGAGGAAATTTGGGGAGAAGAGTAGAAGGAGGTTATCATGCTCTTGGGGAAGACAGAGATGATAATTTTGGGGTTAATCTATACCCAAACAGGGAATTTAGACCACCTCGAGGATTAGAGTTTGTGAAGCTACAGATGCCTTCATTTGATGGTAGGGGTTCCGTCGATGATTACCTAGACTGGGAAGACAAAGTTTAGGGTCTTTTCGAGTGTTATGAGATTGATGATGACTCCAGGGTACGTCTTGCAGCTGTAGAGCTCATAGGATGATGGGAAAATTTCTGACACTGTCAACCTTTTCAGAACCCAATTTGGATGATGATCTAAATTGTTCATATTTTACCATGTCTTTATTTCTAATAAAATTTGAGAATAATCTTACAGTTACAATTATAATTCTCCATGGGATGCCAAAATGTCCTACAACTTCAGTTGGACACAGAACATTTTTCAGGATAACAGTCAAAGACCCGCCGCGATTATTCTCTATTTCGAGGCATTGGATCATGAAGACTTATGTTATTTTGTATCTTGTAATTGTTTATTGAACTATTTTGGTTGTATTTTGGTTTTGGGACACTTTTTATTCTTTGTAATTTTCATTTAGGGTTAGCCACCTTAAAAGTGGCAAACTTGTAATTTTGAGTACTTTTTAACCCTAGGAGTAGCAAGTATAAATACTTGCTTAAGAGAGAGTTTGAGGAGGCTTATTTTGTAGAACAAACACTTCTTTTCACGTGAGAATTAGGGTTCCTAATTGTCATCCAAACTCTTATCAATTTCAATCCCAAGAGTTGAAATTGTGGCGAGTGCAACACCTTGAAATTGTGAGTTGTATCAATTTCAATTTGTTGTGATTTCTTTTCTTCTCTAGTGTGTCATATCTAGGGTTGAATTGAGATAGTTCTTGGTCAGAAATACTTCTTATTGTTGACGAATTATTGTGTTTATTTGAGGTACTTTGCAATTGAATTTGAATCTTCATTGAAGAATTCCCTTGAAAACATGTTCTTCACTATTGGAAAGGAGTTCTTGGAATTGAGGTTTTCTTTGAATTTTGTGGATTATTTTCTTGGATTATATGAGATTAGGGTGTTTTTATAAGATATTATCATTGAGGTTTCACAATTGCATCATTGAACATTTGGATTTTCCTTGTATCTTCATTAGGGTTTACGTGAATTTGCCCCTTTGTGGATCTGGTTTCACCTTGACTGGAGATTGTTTTTTCTTAAGTCTTTTAATTGTGCTTCTTGATGAGATCCATGATGAGAGCCGAGCCGGAAGAAGAAATGTGGATCCTCTTGAAGTGTCGCCTGGACCGATCATAAGAAGTCGAGCGAAACGACTCAAGGAAGCACTTAATGGGTTGGTAAAGGATGTCCATGAAGCCGGAAAGGATTGGAGCAATCATGAAGTTGGAACGAATTGGAACAACCATGGGAAGACCCTTGCTCTTGTAAAAGTTATACCAGATACGGGGTGAAGAGGGCGTGTATCTACAAGGCACGGCCGTGTAGGAATCTCAAAGTTACATAGAATCATATATGGTCATATACACGGCCAAAGGCACGGCCGTGTATGGAGTCAAGCAAATCCACAGAAAGATACACGACCAGAAGTACACGGTCGTATATATTGCCAGAATTTGCACAGAAAAGTACACGGCCAAAGTACACGGTCATGTACACGGCCGTGTATCTCCCCGACGCCGGCCATTTGTGTTGTTTTGTTATTTTCTGCACTTATTGAAGTGACGCCATTTTGGACTTGTATTTTTACGAATTGTAACCCTAGTATAAAGCTCCTAGGGTTTAGAATAGAGATGGAACATACATCTTAGAACATTAAACATCTTTGAGAGGCTCCTCTCTTGGTTCTTCAAGAACGAATTTGAACTTATCGGATTGATTTCCATGGCGTTTATCCCGACTTATCAATCGGTCTTTCATCTCGATTGTGGCGTCTTCACATTATACCAAGGTTCTTGTCTCGCTTATAGACAACGGGTCGCGGTTTCCACTATAGGTGTTTGGGCGTCTTAGGTAACGAATTTCCGAACGTATTGGTATTGGGTTTCGTCACGGGTTGGCGTGGTTCGTATCAGTTTGGTATTAGAGCTTAGGTTTGTCAAAACATCAAGTTCGGTTTGAGGAAGGTAACATCAAAACCCTAACTCCAATCGTTCATATCCATTGTTAGCATTCAATTTCATAATATTAATTGTCTTTTGATAGTGTAGTATCTACTAGTTGATTATTAAAAAAAAACAAAAAAGGAAGAATCACGACACAAAAAAAAAGAAGGAAAAGAAAAGAGAAACGTGATCAAGAGCAACAACAAAGACAAAAAAAAAAAATTCGGATAGAAAAATAAAGGAAAATTTACGAACCTTAGAGTTGTTTTGAATTCTACGGAAGGGAATTGGTGTAGTTTGGGTTAGTTCCAAGAGAATTGAGAAGAGGAATTGGTGAGTTGATATCATCATTGTTTGTGAGAATACACGAGTGACTGTGTGATATCATCATTTAAGCGAAATACGTAAGGGAGTGTATCGTGAGGTTTAATTTTATATATATTGGTGTTAGTACTAATCTTTTCTGCAGGGACAATGTCGAGACAACATTCTCCTGAAGGTGAGAGGGGAAGGTTTGATGCTAGGTTAGTAATTGAGGCGTTGAGGGGTAAGATGAAGAGGATGTTCCAAGAGGGAATGGAACAAATTCATGAGATGGTAGAGCAAAGACTAGAGCAATCCACAAACGTATTCCAAGGGCGTAAGAGGGAGAGTCGTTCTAGAAGAGTACCGAGGGGTGGAGATGAAATGTCGGATGATGACTTTGATGAGCCTTCTGTCGGGAGTTATAGAGGATGTAGTGGTTGGAATAGAGGAACTAGGGATTGGAAAGATAGAGGAGATAGGAATAGAGAGGATGATCAATTAAGTAGCATAAATATGAAGATTCCTCCTTTCCAAGGGAAGAATGATCCCAAGGCGTACTTAGAGTGGGAGAAAAAGGTGGAGATGGTGTTTGATTGTCATAACTATAGTAGGAGAAAGAAAGTAAAACTTGCTGCCATTGAGTTTTCGGATTATGCTATAGTGTAGTGGGATCAATTAATGTTGAATAGAAGAAGGAATGGCGAGCCACCTATTGAGTCTTGGGAAGAGATGAAGAAGCGGTTTGTGCCTGCGTATTACTATCATGAATTGCATAACAAGTTGCAAACTCTAAGGCAGGGAAGCCGAAGTGTAGATGAGTATTTCAAGGAGATAGAAGTCACTATGATTAGGGCGAATGTAGAGGAGGATAGAGAGGCTACAATGGCTAGGTTTCTTGCTGGGTTGAATAGAGAAATCCAAAATGTGGTTGAATTGTAACATTATGTAGAATTGGAGGATATGGTTTACATGGCTATAAAGGTTGAGAACCAGCACAAGAGGAAAGGTAGTAGTAATGCACGGTTTCCACAGGGTAATGGTTCATCCGCTTAGAAGACCAACCAATGGAAGAAAGAAGAAAAGCCTTTCCCCACCAAACCAAAAGGGGAGCTGAGGCAAGTGGGTTTTACTCCTGGTAACCAAGGTAACCCTGATTCTTCTACTTTTAGAAATCGTGACATTAGATGTTTCAAATGCTAAGGTAGAGGCCATATTGCTAGTCAATGTCTAAATAGGCGTGTGATGATTTTGTGTGATGATGGAGAGTATGAGACTGAGGGGGATAGTGAAGAATATGATATGCCTCCATTAGAGGATGCTAGTGATGATGAGGAGCCTGCAATGGCAAGGCTAGTGGCAGTAGTGAAGCGAGCGTTGAATGTGCAAGTGAAGGAAGAAGAGGAGGTGCAAAGAGAGAATATATTTCATACTAGATGTTATCTAGGAGATCACATTTGTAGTTTGATCATTGATGGAGGGAGTTGCACCAATGTAGTGAGTAATTTTATTGTTGAGAGGCTGGGGCTCAAAACTGTTAGACACCTTAGTCCATATAAATTGCAGTGGTTGAATGATAGTGGAGAGACTAAGGTGAGTAAGCAAGCATTGATTGGTTTCCGCATTGGTAGGTATGAGGATGAGGTGTTATGTGATGTAGTGCCAATGCAAGCATGTCATGTGTTGTTGGGGAGGCCATGGCAATTTGATAGGACGGTTGTTCATGATGGCTTTTCTAACAAGTATACGCTTGTTCACTAGGGGAAAAGCTTTAATCTTAAACCGTTAACACCTAAGCAAGTGTATGAGGACCAGTTGCAGCTACAACAGTCGTTTGCAAAACATAAGGTGAGTGAAAAACAGAGGGAGAGTGAGAGAGCAAAAGACAATGAGAAAGAAAAGGAATATAAAAGTCAAGATCAAAAGGAAAAAGAGAGGAAGGTTGGGAAGAGTGTGAGAGGCCAAGTTGAAGGGGGATTAACTTTGGTGGTGAGTGAAAAGGAGAGGGCAGCCTTGCATAAGGAGAGTTGTGTGGCAAGAGCGAGTGTAGTAAGGAGAGCATTAGTGATGAGGCAACCCATGTTGTTGCTGGTTTTTAAAGAAACATGTTTGACTACTAACGAACTATCTAACTCTTTGCCTAGTGTGGTTGTGTCTCTTGTGCAGGACTTTGAAGATGTCTTCCCTGAGGAGATTCTAAAGGGATTACCACCTATTCGTGGTTTTGAGCACCAGATTGACCTTGTACCCGGAGCATCAATTCCAAACAAGCCAGCTTATAGGAGCAATCCGGAGGAGACAAAGGAACTCCAAATGCAGGTCGATGAATTAATGGAGAAGGGGTACGTGAGAGAAAGCATGAGTCCTTGTGTAGTGCCTGTGATTTTGGTGCCTAAGAAGGATGGGACATGGAGAATGTGTGTTGACTGCCGCGCCATCAACAACATCACGGTAAATTATCGTCATCCCATTCCTCGCTTAGATGACATGTTAGATGAGTTACATGGGTCTAGTGTCTTTTCTAAAATTGATCTGAAAAGTGGATACCACCAAATTAGAATGAAAGAAGGTGATGAATGGAAAACTGCATTCAAAACAAAATATGGATTGTATGAGTGGTTAGTAATGCCTTTCGGTTTAACTAATGCACCTAGTACTTTTATGAGACTTATGAACCATGTTTTGAGGACTTTTATTGGAAAATTTGTGGTTGTTTATTTTGATGATATCCTCATTTACAGAAAGAGTTTAGAAGATCATATATCTCACTTGAGGGATGTTTTAGAAGTGCTTCGAAAGGAACAATTATATGTTAACCTCAAGAAGTGCACTTTTTGCACAGACAAACTTGTGTTTCTTGGTTTTGTTGTTAGTGCATAGGGAATACAGGTTGATGAAGAAAAGGTTTGTGCGATCCAAGAATGGCCTAGTCCAACCAATGTAAGTAATGTGCGGAGCTTCCATGGACTAGCGAGCTTTTACAGGAGATTTGTGAAGGATTTCAGTACCATTGCAGCACCATTTACTGAGGTAATTAAGAAGAACGTGGGGTTCAAATGGGGAGAGCAACAAGAGAAGGCCTTTTAGACGCTTAAAAATAAGCTGACTCAGGCGCCATTACTTGCTTTACCTAACTTTCCTAAAACGTTTGAAATTGAGTGTGATGCCTCAGGATTAGGTATTGGAGTAGTGCTTATGCAGGAGCGAAGACCGATTGCATTCTTTAGTAAGAAGCTAAGTGGGGCAACCTTGAACTACCCTACTTACGACAAGGAGTTATATGCATTGGTTCGAACCCTGAAGACGTGGCAACACTACCTGTGGCCAAAAGAGTTCGTGATCCACATTGATCATGAATCTTTGAAGTACTTGAAGGGGCAACATAAGCTAAACAAGAGGCATGCTCGTTGGGTGGAGTTCATCGAAACATTTCCATATGTCATCCACTATAAGCAAGGTAAAGAGAATGCCATTGCTGATGCACTTTCTAGAAGTTATATTCTTATTTCTACTCTTAGTTCTAGACTGCTTGGTTTTGAGCACATTAAGGAATTATATGCTGCTGATCGAGATTTTTATGAGGAGTATGTGCATTGTGAGAAGAGTGGCATGGTAAATTTTATAAACATGAAGGATTCTTGTTTAGGGAGAGTAAACTGTGCATTCCAATTTGTTCTTTAAGAGAATTACTCGTGAGGGAGTCTCATGGAGGAGGTTTAATGGGACACTTTGGAGTAGTTAAAACCTTAGGGGTATTGCAGGAACACTTCTATTGGCCTCACATGAAACGAGATGTTGAGAGGATTTGTGAGCGTTGTGTCACGTGTAAGCAAGCGAAATCTAGAGTCCAACCTCAAGGGCTTTATACTCCATTTCCCATTCCTCATGAGCCTTGGGTAGATATTTCTATGGATTTTGTATTAGGTTTACCCAGGTCTAGACATGGTCGAGATTCTATTTTTGTAGTTGTTGATAGATTCTCTAAGATGGCACATTTCATTCCTTGTCACAAAACGGACGATGCTTGTAATATTGCTAATTTATTCTTTAGGGAAGTTGTGCGATTGCATGGTATGCCTAGAACAATCGTATCTGATAGAGATGCTAAGTTCTTGAGCTACTTCTGGAAGACCTTGTGGGCTAAGTTAGGAACTAAGTTATTGTTTTCTACTACTTGTCATCCACAGACCGATGGTCAAACTGAGGTAGTGAATCGAACTTTATCTACTTTGTTGAGGGCTGTAATTAAAAACAATATTAAAAGTTAGGAGGATTGTTTGCCACATGTTGAATTTTCCTATAACCGTACAGTGCATTCTGCTACTAAATTTAATCCTTTTGAAATTGTGTATGGTTTTAATCCACTAACTCCTTTGGATTTTTCACCTTTGCCTATTTCTGAGTATGTTAATTTAGATGGCAAGATGAAGGCCGAATTTGTTAAACAGATCCATGAGATGGCAAGGCTAAACATTGAGCGAAGAATAGAGGAGCATGTGAAACAAGCCAACAAGGGTCGTCGACAAGCTGTCTTTGAACCTGGAGATTAGGTTTGGGTTCACATGCGCAAAGAGCGGTTTCCCGTGCAGCATCGATCTAAACTACTTCCTAGAGGCGATGGACCATTTCAAATTCTTGAGCGCATCAGCGATAATGCATACAAGATAGATTTGCCTGGTGAGTATCAAGTAAGTGTCACATTTAATGTTACTGATCTGAGTCCTTTTGATGTAGGTGATGATTTGAGGATAAATCCTTTTCAAGAGGAGGGGAATGATGAGATACATGATGAGAGCCAGGCCGGAAGAAGAAATGTGGATCCTCTTGAAGTGCCGCCTGGACCGATCACAAGAAGCCGAGCGAAACGACTTAAGGAAGCACTTAACGGGTTGCTAAAGGATGTCCATGAAGCCGGAAAGGATTGGAGCAATCATGAAGTTGGAACGGATTGAAACAACCATGGGAAGACCCTTGCTCTTGTACAAGTTATACTGGATACGGGGTGAAGAGGGCATGTATTTACAAGGCACAGTTGTGTAGGAATCTCAAAGTTACACAGAATCATACACGGTCATATATACGGCCAAAGGCACGGCCGTGTATGGAGTCAAGCAAATCCACAGAAAGATATACGACCAGAAGTACACAATCGTGTATATTGCCAGAATTTGCACAGAAAAGTACATGGTCGTGTACACGGCCGTGTATCTCCTCGATGCCTGCCTTTTGTGTTGTTTTGTTATTTTACGCACTTATTGAAGTGACGTCGTTTTGGACTTGTATTTTTACGAATTGTAACCCTAGTATAAAGCTCCTAGGGTTTAGAATAGAGATGGAACATACATCTTAGAACATTAAACATCTTTGAGAGGCTCCTCTCTTGGTTCTTCAAGAACTAATTTGAACTTATCGGATTGATTTCCATGGCGCTCATCCCGGCTTATCAATCGGTCTTTCATCCCGATTGTGGCGTCTTCACATTATACCAAGGTTCTTATCTTGCTTATAGACAACGGGTCACAGTTTCCACTGTAGGTGTTTGGGCGTCTTAGGTAACGAATTTCCGAACGTATTGGTATTGGGTTTCGTCACGAGTTAGCGTGGTTCGTATCACTTCTAAGTGGAATTAGGCACATTATCTTTTTGGTATCAGAGCTATATCATATTTGGATTTAAGATTGAACACATCATTGTTGTCTAATTGGTTCAAAAGCATTTAGATTTGACGCTAATGTTCATGAAATTGAAGCTAGTTTGAATGACATTGTCTAAGTGTCTTTCAATCTTGGTTTTGTGTGCTTAAACTTAGTTTTAGGCACATCATAGGATATGCCGCTTTATGGTGGAAAAATATGGTAATCAGTAGGCGAAGGGATGGAGAGATTGAAATACGTACTTGGAGAGACATAAAACGAGTTTTGAGGAAGAGGTTTATACCGAAACACTACAGGCAAGAGCTATTTATGCATCTCCTGACACTAAGATAGGGGGGTAAAATAGTGGATGACTACGTATAGGAGTTTAAGACACTAGTGATCAGATGTAGATCAGTTGAACCTCCTGAACAAACCCTAGAACGTTTTGTATTTGAGTTGAAGTATGAGATATCTTGTGTAGTTGAGCTTTAGAGATATAGTACACTTGATGAAGCTATGCAGTTAGCCTTGAAAGTGGAAAGACAAAGGCGATCCTATTCATTCCAGGTTATTAGGAGTAGTCCCAGTACTAATACAAAGCCCATGGAGGGTGTTGGTCGGTTGGATAGGTCAAAGGGAGCAGGTGAGCATTTCAGGGTTGTAGACAAAGTTATCCCTACTACAAAAAGGGAGAAAAATGTTTCTGGGAAAGGCAAAGAGGTAGTTGGATCTGATTTGAGGCAGATGGTAGAAGGGTCAACCAGTGGGAAGATGTGCTAGATTAAATGTTTCAAATGCATGGGATTTGGACATATAGCTACACAGTGTCCCAATAAAAGGGTGATGACCGTCATGGAGGATAACGAGGAAGATGATGAGGAAGAGACTGTCAAGCCTACAGATTTATCATTAGCCTTACAAAAGTATTATGATGATGAACATGCTGAAACACATGGGGATAAAAAGGGAGGAAAATACTTACCTATTAATGTGTTATACAGGGTTATGACTATTTCTCCAAATACTAGGGACATATAGAGGGAGAGTCTGTTCCACACACCTTGTCAGATTCGAGGTAACCTATGTATGCTTTTTATTGATAATGGTAGTTGTACTAATGTCATATCTCCTGCATTGGTAGAAAACTTACAATTAACCACTAGCTCTCATCCTAACCCATATAAAGTGCATTGGTTGGACAACCGAGGTAGTTTGCATGTTACACAGCGTACCAATCAGTATAGGAGATTGGTATAGTGATGAGATTATCTGTGATGTGCTTCCTATGTATGCATTTCATTTACTACTGGGTCGACCATGGCTATTTGATAGAAAGGTATTACATGATAGGATCAGAAACACTTACATGTTTCAAAAGGATGGTACTCGGATTCTATTGACTCCTTTGTCTCCGTCTAAGGTTCGTTCTTTCCAGGAACTAGTCAGAAGCACATATAGCTCTTCTAGATTTTTAGCCAACAAACAATTCCAAACATCGGGTTTCAGTCCACGAAAAGACCCCCTAGATTTGAGGGCAAATCTTCCAGAAGCCCGAGGAGATGATGGGAAAATTTCCGGCACCATCAACACTTTCAAAACTCAATTTGGATGATGATCCAAATCACTTATATTTTACATCATTTCTTTTCATCTAATAAGTATTTAAGAAATAATCTTAGAAGTACAATAATAATTCTCCATGGGACACCAACATGTCCTACATTAGTTGATGGCCACAGGACATCATCAACTTTGCATTCAAAGGCCCGCAACGACTATTTCCATTATGAAGCATTGGCTCATGAAGACTTATAATGTTTTGTTCTTTGTAATTGTTTTATGGACTATTTTATGTTGTATTTTCTTTTGGGACACTTTCCTTTTGATTCTAATTTTCATTTACGATCGGCCACCCTAAAAGTGGCATAATTGTAATTTTTCTGCATTTTCTAACCCTAACGGCAGCAAGAATAAATACTTGCTTATTGTAGGGTTTGAGTGATGTGCCTAATTCCACTTAGAAGCACAATTAAAAGACTTAAGAAAAAACAATCTCAAGTTAAGGTGAAACTGGATCCACAAGGGCAAATTCACGTGAACCCTAATGAAGATATAAGGAAATCCAAATGTTCAATGATGCAATTGTGAAACCTCAATGATAATATCTTCTAACAACACCCTAATCTCATATAATCCATGAAAATAATCCACAAATTAAAAAGAAAACCTCAATTCCAAGAACTCCTTTCCAATAGTGAAGAACACGTTTTCGAGGGAATTCTTCAATGAACATTCGAATTCAATTGCAAAGTACCTTAAATAAACTCAAGGATTTGAATACAATTAGAAGAAAATCTATCTAAGAACTATCTCAATGCAACCCCAGATATGACACACTAGAGAAGAAAAGAAATCACAACAAAATGAAATTGATATAACTCACAATTTCAAGGTGTTGCACTCGCCACAATTTCAACTCTTAGGATTGAAATTGATAAGAGTCTAAATGAAAATTAGGAACCCTAATTCTCACGTATAGAAGAAGTGTTTGATCTGCAAAAATATGGCCTCCTCAAAGCCTCTCTTAAGCAAGTATTTATACTTGCTACTCCTAGGGTTAAAAAGTGCTCAAAATTACAAGTTCGCCACTTTTAAGGTGGCTAACCCTAAATGAAAGTTACAAAGAAATAAAAGTGTCCCAAAACCAAAATACAACCAAAATAGTTCATAAAAGAGTAAATATATAAAAGAAATAGTCCTTCATGATGTCGGTCGTCAAGAAGCTTTTGAATCAGGTTCCATTGATAACCTTGATTCACTCAGTAGTAAGGGTGTTTTTGCATCCTATAGGACTGACAAATGAACCTGTTGAAATGCATCAAAATTATAGTGCAAAGATGTAGAAAGTGGGTTAGATTTCTCAAGGTTAGGTTTCTCTAGCGAAACCCTCAAAACTAGATTCTGGAGACCCTTAGCTCGGGCCCTGGTGATAAGTCCTGGAAAAGTCTAATTCCTATCATCTCCTTAGGCTTCTAGAAGATTTGCCCTTAAATATGATGGATCTTCGTGCAAGTCATCTACTAAATAAGGTGAAAGATCTGAAATGTTAAAAGTAGTTGATACTCCATAATCTCCTAGCAACTCGATGCGATAAGCATTGTTGTTGATGCTCTTTAAGACCCCGAATGGTCCGTCTGATCTAGGAGATAGCTTCTGTGACTTCTTGTGTGGAAACCTGTCTAATCCACGTAAAAGGAGATATAAAATGAGCGTGAATAAATACCGGCAAGTGTACCGGATCGGATCAAGTAATATAGTGAGAGAAGAGTGTCGAACCACGAAGATTGATTAAGTAATAGACCTATATCAATTTCTACTATTATTTAGGCAATGATATTTGATGAGAATTGAATGAATTATACTAAATGCTCAAAAAGAGAATTGTGTTTGAAAAATGATGAATTGATGATGGGAAATAGAATCCACCCTAATTCTACTAATCATATTGCATTCATGTTATAATAACTCATAGTTATATGGATTTTCACAAGAAATTAACAAAACCTTAATCCTTTATCAAGTTTTAAAGTAACATTACCCCAATTTAATTTAATAGCTCTCGCTAATTCAAATCAAATGAGGATTCTAATTCACAATCATAAATTTCCCAATTATATGATTGCCTAATATCTTTAAAATAATTTCTCCAAATCCCTTAGTGAAAAATTTAATAAAAATATTGCATAAAACACTTAGGTCGATTTCTAATAAAATTCAATAACGCTGCTTCCGCATGAATTATTAAATCTTACTTAGGAATTCATGATAAAACCTAAATTTCTCTTTTGAGTCATTTATATTTCTATGCATTGATTTCAATTACAAAATACAATTCATAGCAGGACTTCTTATATGAAAATTCCGCATATCTATATGTCCTATAACATGAATACAATGATCACTTTAGTTTGAATTATGGCTTCATCATGTTTCCCACAAGGATGATTTAGAACATTATAGTATGAATTGCATAAAAACAATTGAAATAAATAGGTGCAATGGAATTCATATTGAACAACAAGAATAAACTAATAAATGGCATAAAAGAAAATAAAGTAAATGAAACAATAGCTATAATCTTCAAGAACTTCAATCTTCCAAAATGATTCCTCGAATTCTTCAATTGAAAGAAAACTTCAGCAAAATAACTTTCTTTCTTCAAACTAAAATTTGGAATAACATGAAATGTAAAGGAATTAAAGAAAATATAAAATCCTAAAGTTCCTAAGGGAATTCTAATGATTTCAAAGAAAGACAAAGGATGCTAAACAAAGAATCAAAACAAAAGGATTCTAAAACAAAACGGGATGCTTCCAAGGTTCACACAAGGGGCCTATTTATAGATCCAAAGAGGAGGAGGATAAGGTTGATCTGATGAGGAGTTGAGTAAGCAAATTAGTTAAGATACGATTTTGGAGAGATTTTCGCAATGGATATCTGGGGAGTAATGAAGGCCAGCGGCCTTGAATGTAAGCCGGCGGCTTTAATGCTTTTTGAGGCTGGTTTAATATAGGCCAGCGGCCTTGAATGTAGGCCGGCCTAAGGCCGGCGGCCTTCCGTGCAATCCTCCGCTCACTTCTTCAATTTTGTGAAAAACTCCTCCAATTAACTTGTAATTTACTTTTGGGTCCTCAAAACCTGAATTTTCACAATAAACACCATTAAATATCATTTCTTTATATTTTCTTATAATATTGAAATAAATTTAATATAAGTCCAAAAGAAAATATAAGTATAATGTGATCCTATCACTGTCCCTGCTAAGATTAATCCAGACTAAGTCACCTGGATTATAGAGATGAATTTTCTTGTGCCTGTTTCCCTGGATCCTCTGTTGTTCCTAGGTCTTCTGAAGGTGTTCAGTGGTTCAATCATGGATATGTTGAATCTGTTGTGCTCGGTCAACTCTACTAAGACTTTCTTCCTTCGTCGCTGGTCCAGCTATAAAATCTAATGGAATAGAAGGGTTATATCCATAAACAACTTCAAAGGGAGACTTACTGGTTGAACTATAAGTAGACCTATTGTAAGCGAACTCAACAATAGGAAGACACAAGTCCCAATCAGTAAGATTCTTGCCAATTGTTGCTCTGAGAAGATTCCCAAGTGTGTGGTTGACAACCTCTATTTGTCCATCAATCTGGGGATGGCAAGAGGTATTGTACATCAGTTTAGTACCCAGCCTTCTCCATAGTGTTTTCCAAAAGAAACTAAGGAACTTAGTATCTCTGTCTGACACTATGTTGTGTGGAACTCCATGCAATTTGATAATTTCCTACACAAAAAGGTTAGCAATAAAAAGAGCATCGTCTGTTTTGTGGCATGGTACAAAGCATGACATTTTGCTGAATCGATCAACAACCACCATAATAGAGTCTTTCCCCCTTTGTGTTATGGGTAATCCCAACACAAAATCCATCCTGATATCAGTCCAAGGTTTAAATGGTATAGGTAAAGGCATATATTCACCCTGCGCGCCTTTCGTCCGCTTAGCTCTCTTGCAAACACCACACCTTTTTAGTACCCTATCGACATCCCTTGTCATGCCTTTCCAGTAGAAATTCTCCCTCAATATGGCTAGAGTTCTCTTCTCACCAAAATGCCCTGACAAGCCACCTGCATGTGCTTCCCTCACCAATAATTCCCTCACAGATCCAGATGGAATACAAAGTTTTCCTGATTTATATAGAAAACCATCTATCACACAATAACCATCATACATCCCGCCTCCAAGACACCTCTCCATGACAATTTTGAATTCCTCATCACATACATATTGTTCCTTCAACAACTGAAAACCCAGTAATTTTGTTTGAAGAGAAGTGATTAGTACATACCGTCGTGATAAAGCGTTAGCAATAATATTTTGATTGCCCTTTTTTGTACTTAATCACATAAACAAAGCTCTCCAAAAATTCCACCCACTTGGCTTGGCGCTTAGACAAATTATGTTGACCCCTGAAATGTTTCAAAGATTCATGATCTATATAAATAATAAACTCCTTCGGGTGGAGATAATGCTGCCATGTCATGAGAGCCCTCACTAAGGAATAAAATTCCTTATCATATATAGAATAGTTCGAAGTTTCTCCACTAAACTTTTCACTAAAATATGCTATAGGCCTCTTCTCCTGCATCAATACAACACCAATTCTAATCCCTGAAGCATCACATTCCAATTCAAAATTTTTGTCAAAATCAGGTAAGACCAGTAATGGGGCACAAGTGAGTTTTTCTTTAATCTCTTCGAAACTCCTCTGGGCCTTTTCACTCCAGATAAAAGGAACACTCTTCTTAGTCAGTTCTGTGAGAGGACTGACAATGCTACTGAAATTTTGGACAAAGCGTCTATAAAAGGATGCAAGCCCATGAAAACTTTTTACCTCAGTAACTGAAGTGGGTGTTGGCCATTCCTTAACTGCCCTTACTTTCTCCTCATCTATCTTAACTCCTACACTTGACACAACAAAGCCCAAGAATGTTACCTCAGTTTGACAAAAGGAACAATTATGAAAATTCGCAAATAGCTGTTGTGCCTTCAATACTAAGAATACTGCCCGAAGATGCTCCACATGTTGTTCTAGGTCTTTGCTGTAGATCAGAATATCATCAAAATAAACAACAACAAATTTTCCTAAGAACTCTTTCAATACATGGTTCATCAATCTCATAAAAGTACTACTCAAACCAAAAGGCATAACCAACCATTCGTACAGTCCATGACGTGTTTTAAAAGCGGTATTCCATTCATCCCCTTCCCTCATTCGAATCTGGTGATATCCGCTTTTAAGATCAACTTTGGAGAAAATTTGTGAACCATACAACTCATCCAACATATCATCAAGTTTAAGAATAGGATACCTGCATTTAATGGTGATTTTGTTGATGGCTATGCTATCGATACACATTCTCCAAGTTCCATCCTTCTTGTTCCCAAGAAGGGCGGGAACAGCTCATGGGCTGAGACTCTCTCTAACAAACCTCCGTTCCACCAATTCATCTACCTGACATTTCAATTCCTTAGCCTCCTCAGGATTCATGCGATATGCAGGTCGGTTTGGTAACACTGAACCGGGCATAAGATCAATAGCATGCTCTATCCCTCTCAAGGGTGGTAATCCTGTTGGCAAATCATCAGGAAAAATGTCAGTATACTCATTTAATACTTAAGAAACTGCTGGAGGTAGAGACTGTGATTCTAGTAGCCCTAAGACACTTCTTAACTGAAGCAAGTATGTTGGAGCCTCTTCTATGATTAATCTCTCCATCTCACCCTGTCCCATCAACAATACCTTTTTCCCTCAGAAACATTACTTTGAATCAAAGCCTTCTTAGCCTCTGATGGTCGATTAATCTGTTGCTAGACATTATGGACCTCTGAAGGTGGCATAGGATTCAGAATAATTCGCTTGCCCTTCTTTTGGAACAAATATGTATTTCTGAAGCCATCATGTAAGACCCTCTTGTCATATAACCAAGGTCTACCAAGCAAAATATGAGATGCACACATGGGCAAGATATCACACTCAATTTCATCACAATACTTGTCCCCTATACTGAAGGGTACCCTAGCTCTTTCGGTAACATACAGACTTCCTTGATCATTAAGCCAATGTAGTTTATAAGGTTTAGGATATGGAATAGTTGAAAGCTTTAGCTTCGATACCAATGATGCAGCTACTACGTTAGTACAACTACCACCATCTATTATAAGGACACACAAATTTCCTTGTATCCTACAAGAAGTGTGGAACAAATTTTCCCTTTATTCTTCCTCCTTACTAGCAAATGTACTTAATGAGCGTCGCAATACATTAGCATATTGAAGCATTTCACTAGACATTGTGGAATTCAACTCAATCAACACGTGAATAATATTCCCCACTTCTTTTAAGATCACGGTGCAACAAACTTTAATCTCCACAAGTCACTCCACGGCAACACACAAGTAACAACAACAATGATGATGAGTTACTTCTACGGCAACAACAAGATGGATAATAATTACAAGTATACTTCCACTTCCACGGCAAATAATGATAACAAAGGACTAATATGTAACTTTCCACAAATGAATTCCGAATTCCACAATAGGCAGCAACTTTCAATTTCAAATTCAAACAACTTCACTTATTGCAAGCCTTCCTCAATTGGTAACAATGAATTCAAATTCAAATAGCAATCATTAACTCCCACAACTTAATTGCATATGTTTGAATTCAAATAATTCCTTACCAATCAAAACTCAATGCAATCTACAAATTGTACTCCACCAATTTAGAGTTACACAATGGAATTCAAAACAATAAACTACACATCCTCCTCCACGCCACAACAAGCCATGGCAAGGATTTTGGTAAGTTTTGCAAGTTCCAAAAAATTGTTGAAGTAAACAACTCTTTATACTTCTACCCTTCCACGTAAATTAGTGATCATAAAATGATGCAAAAACCTTCCTAAACCAACTCTAACAAATAGCAAAATAAACTCCAAGATAAGGTAGTTTCACAAGCTCAAAACCACAACAATCAATACAATTGCGGTTTCCACTAAATCAATCCTAATGGATGATTAACTCCACGAAATCAAATGAAACCAATTCCCTTCTCTCAACATGAGCTTTGATACCAAAAAGATGATGTGCCTAATTCCACTTAGAATCACAATTAAAAGACTTAAGAAAAAACAATCTCAAGTCAAGGTGAAACCGGATCCACAAGGGCAAATTCACGTGAACCCTAATGAAGATATAAGGAAATCTAAATGTTCAATGATGCAATTGTGAAACCTCAATGATAATATCTTCTAACAACACCCTAATCATATAATCCACGAAAATAATCCGCAAATTCAAAGAAAACCTCAATTTCAAGAACTCCTTTCCAATAGTGAAGAACACGTTTTCAAGGGAATTCTTCAATGAAGATTCGAATTCAATTGCAAAGTACCTTAAATAAACTCAAGGATTCGAATACAATTAGAAGAAAATCTATCCAAGAACTATCTCAATTCAACCCTAGATATGACACACTAGAGAAGAAAAGAAATCACAACAAAATGAAATTGATATAACTCACAATTTCAAGGTGTTGCACTCGCCACAATTTCAACTCTTGGGATTGAAATTGATAAGAGTCTAAATGAAAATTAGGAACCCTAATTCTCACATATAGAAGAAGTGTTTGATATGCAAAAATATGGCTTCCTCAAACCCTCTCTTAAGCAAGTATTTATACTTGCTACTCCAAGGGTTAAAAAGTGCTCAAAATTACAAGTTTGCTACTTTTAAGGTAGCTAACCCTAAATGAAAGTTACAAAGAAATAAAAGTGTCCCAAAACCAAAATACAACCAAAATAGTTCATAAAAGAGTAAATATATAAAAGAAATGGTCCTTCATGATGTCGGTCTTCATGAAGCTTTTGAATCAGGTTCCGTTGACAACCTTGATTCACTCAGTAGTAAGGGTGTTTTTGCATCCTGTAGGACTGACAAATGAACCTGCTGAAATGCATCAAAATTATAGTGCAAAGATGTAGAAAGTGGGTTAGATTTCTCAAGGTTAGGTTTCTCTAGCAAAACCTTCAAAACTAGATTCTGGAGACCCTTAGCTCGGGCTCTAGTGATAGGACCTGGAAAAGTCTGATTCCTATCATTGAGGAGGCTAACATTTTCAGATTTGAACATCACATTTTCGTGGGGAGAGCTTAGGGTTTCCCTAGTTCAAATTCTCTTATCAATTTCAATTTCCAAGAGTTAAAATTGTGGCGAGTGCAACAAAGGGCAATTGTGAGTAATATCGATTCCTTCTTTGTTGTTTTTCCTTATCATCATTAGTGAGTCATATCTAGGGTTGATTTGGATTTTCTTGGTCAGATTTTTTATGGTAATTGTGATCAAATATCATGTTATGAAATTGATTACTTTAGTATTTGATACCATCATCAATATTGGAATCATTTGTGATGTGAATGGTGCTTGTTAAGAGAGGATAAAATCATGATTTTGGATCTGTTCTTCTTGACACAAATTCATGTGGATTTCACTTGAATTTGATGTTACTTGGTGAGGCTTAATCTTGTTGAATTGTTGATTGCATCTTTGGACCTTAGGATTTCATCAAAATTCCAATAGGGTTCATGCAATTTCTAGTCCAATTGAACCGATTGAGGTTTATGAGTTGGGTTTGTTTCTTTGATTCATTTGCATGTTCTTGGGCTTGGTTTTGAGCACATCATCTTTTGGTATTAGAGCATCATCATATTTGGATCTAAGATTGATTACATCCTAATTGAAGAATTGGTTACATTCATTGGAAATCGATGCCACTTTTCATGAGATTAAGACTAGTGATGTGCCTAAATCCACTTAGAAGCACAATTAAAAGACTCGAGAAAAAGTAAACTCAAGTCAACAACAAACCAGCTCCAAAAGGGCAAAAATTACGTGAACCCTAGTGAAGATGCAATGAAAATCCAAATGTTCAATGTTGCAATTGTGATACCTCAATGATAATCTCTTCTAACAACACACTAATCACATATAATTCCATGAGAATAATCCAAAAATTCAAAAGAAAACCTCAATTCTAAGAACTCCTTTCCACAAGTGATAATCGCGTTTCAAGAGGAATTCTTCAAGGATGATTCGAATTCAAATGCAAAGGATCTTAATTAAACACAAGAATTCGAATATAATAAGAAGTAAATCTATCCAAGAACTATCTCAATTCACCCCTAGATA
Source organism: Laguncularia racemosa (assembly GCA_037954665.1). Classification (NCBI taxonomy): domain Eukaryota; kingdom Viridiplantae; phylum Streptophyta; class Magnoliopsida; order Myrtales; family Combretaceae; genus Laguncularia; species Laguncularia racemosa. The sequence continues at coordinate 8,581 of JBBMOL010001660.1, read as the reverse complement.
TGACACACTAGAGAAGAAAAGAAATCACAACAAAATGAAATTGATACTACTCACAATTCCAAGGTGTTGCACTTGCCACAATTTCAACTCTTGGGATTGAAATTGACAAGAGTCTAATGACAATTAGGAAACCCTAATCCTCACGTGAAATGAACTCTCAATTCTACAAAATATTCCCCCCTCAAACCCTCTCTTAAGCAAGTATTTATACTTGCTACTCCTAGGGTTTAAAAGTGCTAAAAATTACAAGTTTGCCACTTTTAAGGTGGCTATCCCTAAATGAAAATTACAAGAAAATAAACGTGTCCCAAAACCAAAATACAACCAAAATAATTCATAAAAGAAGAAATATATAAAAGAAATGGTCTTCAAGATGTCGGTCTTCTATAGGATCCATCGACCCAGCTCATCGCCGGTTCAGGTCGGTCCATGGATAACCCACAAGCTGAGTTTGAGGGAGTTTTTCCATTGCCCTATAAAATATGATAAGTGTGCCTGTTGGAAAACACAATACAAGAATAATAGAAAAGAGGTTAATATATAAATAATTCCGGGGTCGATCTACTCAAAATGGGCCCTCATCGCCAAAATTTGAATTCCTTTAGTTTTTGCCCTAATGATAGGTCTTGTCGGATTTTGATTCCTATCATCTCCTCGGGCCTAAAAAAGATTTGTCCTCAAATCTGGTAGATCAAATGCAGTAGAGACTTTGTTTCCTCTTAGCAAGCCACCTGAAGAAATATCTCTACAGAATCCCAATATCTGAAATACTACAGGTGGTGATTGTTTTCTCTCCTCCATTTCTAGGATGTATCTCATCTGCAACACAAATAATGACCCATTATCCACTAAGATGTCCCCTATCTCAACCCATTTCACTGATATTGTATCCTCCTTTTCTAACTCATCTGTATGTCGCTAATCCTGATGGTCTTCTAGTGGTCGGCCCAACTGCTCATTGCCCTCTAAGACCTCTGAAGGTGAACACAAATGTCTCTGAACATTCTGGCCCTCTAATGATAGACTCATCTGACTCTAATCCTCAAAATACTCCAATGGTGTACTCAACTACTCGTGAACCCCTAGTGTCTCTGAAGGAGAACATAACTGACCCTGAACAATTTGGTTCCCTGGTAGTTTGCTCCTAGTAACCTGGAATGCATAGGATTGCCTCTGTCTTTCCACTTTCAAGGCTAACTGTATAGCCTCATCAAGTGTACTATATTTCTGAAGCTTAACTACATAAGCTATCTCATACTTCAACCCAAATACAAAACGTGCTAGGGTTTGTTCAGGAGGTTCAACTGATCCATGATAAGAGTAAATTAACCCTTATAAATCATGGGCGTTAATGATGAATTTGTGTAGTCTTTTGAATAAAATCAATGTGGATTCGGTACTTAACAGATAAATATACCAGTTTCAGGGTATAATACCAAAAAGAAGTGGAAAGATAACAAAAGAAGCATGATTGAAGCTTAAAAGATCAAGTTAAAGCTACTTAGGGACAGCATAGGGAAAGCCACGCCCGTGTCATGAACCGTGTGCACACCTGAGGATGAAAGTTGTCACTTGGAAAGGAAGCACGGCTTGTGATATGGGTGTGCTTGAAGCCGTGGTAGATGCTGCAGAGAAGTGAAAAAAATCCAGAACATGGCACGGTTCATAATGTAGCCGTGTTTCTAGCTGTGTTTATAGCCGTGCCACACATTGAACAAGAATGAGGAATTGCGGATTATCGACCAGAGGGAGACACGGTTAGAAATCTGGCCGTGTTGGTGGACGTGTCAGGCGAATATTATTCACTTTTCGAGATTTACTTGGAAAAGGAAAGATACACTCGTATCTTTCCAGCTAAAGATCCTCTACCATTTCCTAGAAAGTATAAATTGAACAACCCTAGGGAGAAGAGGGGGGAGGCGGCACAACAGAAACCCTAGAGACGAGAAGTTGTTGCCAAAAGAGTTTTCGGATTTGAAGCCAAGATATTTTGTGTTTGAATTTCCTTATGGATTCAATTATTTTCTGTTTTGTCCTTTTTATTAGATTCATGAGTAGCTAATTGTTTTATACTTGATCCCTCGAGAAACCCCTAAATGTCATGTAACGGATTTGTTGATGTTTCAATAATTAATCCTGATCTTTGAGTTTATTCATGTTGCAATCATGGTTTGTTCATCTTGATATGTGCGCAGTATTAAGATTGAACTAGATCTCTGTTATTAAGATTGAGAAATTTTTTAATAGAGTAGATCTGGCATGAATAAAACCCCACTTGTAATCCAGAATGGGTTTTAGGAGGTTTTCTGTATTGAACGGGTCATTGGGGTTTGGTTCTTTTGGAGCCCAGGATTTTATTGCAATCTTAATTATGCTAATTAAAGAGAGATCTTAATTGACTTAATTGGCTTAGGGTTTTTGACTTGAAAAAGACCTTAATCTAGTGAAAAAATCCGAGATAAAAGATTTGTGTGTTAACTTTGGGAAAAGGTTTCGAAATTAAATAAAAGTTGCATGAGAATTAGGGGTGATTTTGGGTGGGGTATGTTTAGATAATTAAATTTAAACTAAAGGAATTCGAATATTTTACTTTGACATTTTACTTCCTTTTAGTTTTAATCGTAATTTGGGATAATTGAGATCATCAATTAGAAGAAAAATGAGGATAATCGTTAGTACTATACTTAAATCTTGGGGGATCGAACCTGTACTCCAATGCAAAAACTGCAATTGATGGTACACTTCCTGAGAAACGATCAAAAGCTAGGATTGAGAAAGGTTTAAAAACTTTTAGAACGATCAACCCCCAACAAGTTTTTGGGCCGTTGCCGGGGATTTGTAATTTTAGGAAAATTGATGCCTACATTTTAAAAACTATAAATTTTTTTAAAATTTTTTCTCTTATTTCATTCGTGACCCATTCAAATTTGTTGAGGAAACAAGTTCACATTTTTTTTTTTCGCAGTTTATGAAAGGAGCCTTCACTAAGCTTTTTGATCTTGACCTGGATTAACCGAACTTTTAGAAGGCATTGAGAGGTGCTAAAGAATAGTAGGGAATTTAAATTTAAAAAAAACCCCTTTAAAAGTGAAAAAGCAACATCAGTACTAAAAGGAAATTTCTATCACCGTGGTAACACAAAAGCAACCAAGGGCAGTAACGAAGGACGAGGGTTGAATATGCTCGCCACTTTGAGTACATTATTTCATGTATTGTTCAACCAGCAATAGGGCCAAATAACTTCAAGATCAAGGCCTCTACAATGCACATGATTCACAATTAATCCATTTTGACGGTTTTCTGATGAGGACCCCATGCGCACATTCAATGTTTTGGGATATTTGCGCAACTGTCAAGAAAAACGGGGTATCGGGGAAGCTTGAAATTGGACTTTTCCCCTTTTCACTCCGGGGGGAAAGCAAGGCAGTGGTTTGTTCACAAACGGGGTTTCCAAAAACCACTTGGCCCAGATGGCGAAATTTTCCTAACTTTTTTTCCCCACCATCGAAAACTGCCAAGTTGAAAAAAAGATATCACACTTCCCAACTAACCACGAGCCCCTACATGAAGGTGGATCAGATTAAAGGGATCTTCTAGGCGGTGTCCACATCACCAAATGCCAACACTGCAAGTTTCTACTTTCTATAAGGGCTAGATTATGCAACTCACGGACAATAGATGCTGCGGGGGACTCTGAATTGAAAAACCGAAGATCATTGATTTGTTTGAGAACAGGGCCAAAATAATCACCAAATGGAGCCAGGTATACAAAAGCCGGGGCAGCGGGTATTTATGGGGCCCGTTTAGACAGAAATTGCGAAAAAGGGGATGCACTCGCTTAAAAATTGAAGGGGGCTAACTCAACTATCCCAATACTGCTCCTGAACCCATTCCAACTGGATATTGAAGTGCTAGACGGTTGTTATGTGGGGAACTCCACAAGGGCCCTAGAACAACCCTATGCAACACATATAATCCGGGTGGCGCAATCACCCAATTTCCCGGAGTAACAGAAAATTTTAAAGGGGAAAACACCTGCCCAGGATTCTAAAAACCACTCCACCTCCTTTCCAAAAAAGAAATCTAACTTGAGGATATATTGCGAAATTCATTCAAGCGTTTTAGAAAACGCTACAGTTTTCAAAGGAAGCTCAAGAAATCTGAAGCCTCAATCTAAACTTAAAACCCAAATAGGGGAATCCCAAAGCGCATGCTGAGCACCCCAGGGTCCCTCCCTGGAAATACAGAGACCAACCCAAAAAACACTGAAGCAGTGATCTTAGGGTGGAAAGGAATGAAAACAATAAATGTGGGGAAACTCCTGTTGTTTAAAGGGAAATAGACTGTTGATAAGGGCGAGACCACTAATAAAGCAAAAAAAAGGGAAATTATAAAGAAAGAACAAAAGACGGAAGCTAGAAAGACACCTATCGTCCTGCCCTTTTAAAAACCCCCATTTCCAATCCTACCAAGGGGAACACAAGGTCGGGAACAATTGGTAAGTTTCTGGATTTGTTCAAACATTACATTCAACTTTCCACTTGTGGAAGCTCTTTCCAAAAAGCCCAGGTATGCCAAGTTCTTAAAAGTTTTTTATCTAAAAAAAAGAAGATGGAAGAGACTCCACTGCAACAATTGGGAGGTTTTTTTCTGCATTTTACTGAAAAACTTCCAAAGAAATTGAAGGACCAGGGGGTTTCACCCTACCATGTTTTTTAATTTGGGAATCTACCCTAAAAAAAGCATTACAGATCTGGGGCAAATAAAAATTGATGCCCCTATTCCCTTTTTAAAAGCTGGTTAGGGGACCAAAACCCCACGAATGGCCTTCAATTGGGAACCAATCATGAAGTTTTCCCAAGGGGTTATTGAAGATGTTAGTAAAAGTAGAAACTTTCATCTTCCCCGGGTTTATTTTGTGACCGGAAAGATTTTGACACTGAATTCCTCTACTTGGGACCCCCTTTTTGGCCACACCTGAGCAATCATTGATGTGGCTGAGGGCCATTAGGCTCCATTTGGGGAGACGAGTTAGTGATACAAATACCACTGTGATAAAAAAATCGGTAAGTTCTGATGATACTTTTTTTAAAAATTTTGACTTAAGGATACCTTTGGGGAAAAGAAAACTTATGCAAGGATCCATTAGAGTTAGTTTGGGAGAGTATGCGATATTGAAGAGACAAAGATTGGCAATAAAAAGAAATGCGACCCATCTTGATGGCAAGGAAGAACGGGAAAATAAAAAAAAAAAGGGGAGAATATTAATGTAGGAGATGTTACCAGACAAAACCCCTCTTTTTAAGATCCTCTAATTTTGGAGCTGAAGCAACTCCTTGCCTGTCTAGATTTTTGCTTTCTTAGGGAAGGATTCTCATTTTCCGGGGCACATTGCCCCCCGGGCAAAACCATTGTTAAAAAGGGAAAAAAACTTTTGGAAGATCTTGAAGGACATAAGGGGCCCCTTGGGAAATAAAAAATTTTCGGATACCCAAAGGGGTTTTTGTCCATCTTTCTTAAAACAAAAAATCCTGAGGGAAGAAAATTTTAAAACCCCGTGGTGCAAGCTCAAAGACGATTTAAATTTTCCCAAAATGAAAAAAGGGTCTTTTTAAAAAAGAGGAAATCAAATTGTTAGATGCTGGCTTAATTTATCCTATTTCTGATAGTTCAGGGGGAAAGCCCCGCCCAGGTGGTCCCAAAAAAGGGGGGGAAAAGACTGTGGTCCCAAATGAGAAAAATTTTACTTTTACCAATGAGGACGGTGACGGGATGGCGAATCTGCTTGACTATCGCAAATTAAAAAAAACCACTCGAAGGCCAAATTTTTTTTTTACCTTTTGCCCGATCAGATGTTGGAGGGGTTACTGGACATATTTTTCAACGTTTTCTAGATGGGGGGGTGGGGATATTACTAGTTTAAAATTTTCCCCTGAAGATCAAGAGAAAACTACCTTCACATGTCCCTATGGCACTTTTCCCTTATAGGAGGATGCCCTTTGGGTTATGAAAAAGCCCCGGGCCACTTTTCAGCGGGGCATGCTGGGTTTTTAAAATTTTTGGGGTTAAAGATATCATGGGGGTTTATTCATGGATGACTTTTCTGTTTTTTGGGTTTCCCCTTTGATTCTTCCTGCAAAAATTTTGGGAAAAGGGGGTTTCCTACTTTGGGTGAAAAAACCCAAACTTGTTTTGAATTGGGAGAAGGTCACTTATGGTGACTAAAGGGAAAGGGTCTTGGGACACAAAATATCTCACCCGGGGATTGAATTTAGACAATGCCAAAGTTGATACTAAAAACCAAAAATTCCCCCCACCCTCTTTTTTTAAAAGCTATTGGGGGAGTTTTTTTTAGGACATCGGTTCTTTAGAAAATTCCCCTAAAAGTTTCCCCCCAAAATTTGCTCGCCCCTCACTAGGTTTTTTGGGGAAAAAACTTCCCCTTTTGATTTCAATGCTGAATGCCCTCCAACCCTTTTAAAAAGGCCCCTGAAGGAGAAACGGGACCAAGGCTCCTATTATGGTGGCTCCATTTTGGGAAACCCAAACCATTTGAACGATGTGCGTTGCCAGGGGGCTATGCGGAAAGAGCTGTCCGGGGCAAAGAAAGGAAAAGTTTTTTCCCAAACCCAATATACATTCCAGCAAAAAACTTAACCGGCGCTCAAGAGAATTATACCACTACAGAAAGGGGTTAATTTGGGAAAAAGGGGTTCGCTTTTTACAAATTTAGATCCTATCGGTTCTTTCTAAGGTTTAGTGAAAACAACCACTCCCCTTGAGAATTAAGGACCAAGACGGATGCAAAACCCCGCCTCATCAGGTGGGTACTCCAAATTTTCAAGAATTTAACCTTGAGATCAAAGACAAGAAGGGAGTAGAAAATCTTGCGTAATCATCTATCTCGATTGGAGAACCCATGCGTTGAGCATTGAAGGAAAAAAGATATTAATGATAGATTTTTCCCGAGGAAATTTGTTTTTCCGTCAAAAAGTTAGCATTTGGAAATCCCCATGGGTTTTGGGGCATGGCCCCAAAATCTAGTGGCTAGGGCCTTTCATAGGACATGTTTTTAAACAACAGAAAAAGAAGTTCTTTACTGACCTGAAGTATTACTTTGGAAAAACCCCCACTTGTTTTAGGGATTGCCAGACCAAAAAAGAAAGGCGCTGTTGGGCCCCACAAAAGGAAGGACAGGAGATCTTGACCAAAATTTCTATAGTGGACCCACTAGGGGACACCCTGGTGCAAACAGGAAAAGCCCACAAAAAATGCTAGAAGCTGGTTTCCCATTGGCCATCATATTCAAGGTGCCCAAAGTTTTTTAGCTCAATTGGGGATCGATGCTAGAGAGACGACAACATTTCAAAGGGAAAGGGCGAAATGCCACAACACTATATTCTGGAGGCAAAGTGTTTTATGTATGGGGTATTTATTTTAAAGGGGGGATTTCCTCCTTCATATGGAAAAAAATTTTAAAATTTGGGAGCAGTAGACATGTATCTAAGTGGGCAGAAGAGCAAGCTCTAAACCCAAAAAATTTAAGTTAGGGGGGTTGTCAATTCCTTAAAAGGCTCTTTTTTCCATTTTAGGGTTTCCCTTTAGCACTTAATCAGTGTCGGGGTACACATTTTTGCAACTCTCAGGTTGAAAAAGTCTTAAAAAAATATGGATGACCTCACCGTCTTACCACTCCTTATCATCTATAGACAAGGGGCCCGTAGAGTTGACAAATAGAGGGGCTAAAGCGCATCTTAAAGAGATCAACCTCCAGCATGGGCGGGATTGGGCAGACAGGTTGACGTGCGTTAGGGCTTACAGGAAGGGCCCATAAAAAACCTACTTTATACAAAAAACCCCTTTTCCCGGGTTTGTATATGGGGGGAAAACGTGTCACTTTCCATTGAGAATTTAGCATAAGGCGTTCTGGGCAAAAAAAAAACTATCAATCTCGATCTCGACAAGTCAAGGGGTCCCCAGGAAAAGTCAGATTAATGAGCTTGATGAGTTAAGACTTTTGGCCTATGACAACGCTAATTCTACAAGGAGAGAGCCAAAGCATATCATGACGCAAGGTTTAAAAACCCGCACAAGCAATTTTAGGAAAGGGGAAAATGGTCTGCTATTCAACTTAGGTTTAAAAATTTTTTTTCCCGGGAAAATCAAATCAAAATGGGCAGGTCCTTTTTGGGTCAAGAACTTTTTCCCCCTTTTGGAGCGGTGGGGTTAGAACACCCTGAAAAGGGGAAATTTTTAAAAGGGCCCAAAGGACAAGACTTAAACATTATGTAGGAACAAGAAAGGGCTTTGAAAAAAGAGCGGAGTTTTTCCCCCTTTATTCGAATCCAAAACTGATCTCCCTCAAATTTATTAGGTTGACCTAACACGTTAAACAAAAGCGCTGGCTGGGAGGCAACCCCCTGCATTTTACTAGGTTTAATTTTTTCCCCTTAAAAAAACATCATCAATATAATTTGTGAAAGTTTTGGTTTTTTTCGGTGGGTTTTTAAAAAAAGAGGGGAACTGGGCAAACCACCCTAATGAGAGCATTTGTAAAAAAAGGGGGTTTTGTTCCATGGGA